>BLSH010490576.1:28751-59535 GCA_018402905.1 Glandirana rugosa | reverse complement strand
GAAAAAGCTCATAGAAGCTAGAGAAAAAAAATAAATGGACTGAGGGCAGGGTTTGTGGAAAAAATGCTTATGTTCAAAAAAGCTTAATAAAATTGTGCAGCAGAGCTCAAAAAAGCTCCTTCAATCTTTAGGCAGAGAAGTAAATGCTCAAATACCTGTAAAAGCAGCTTTTTTTTGAGCTGCAATATGCATGAGCCTTAAGCCAATAATGGCTACCCCCTCATTTCTAACCTGACTGGTTTCCGTTAAAATCAGCAATTCTTTTGACTGTTCAAATGGGATATTTTCCAGCTCCTCCTCTAGGGACTGACTGACAGCTGTGAGCGGAGAGACCAGCTGACATTTAATACTGGTCATGCAAACACTGGAGTAAAGTGTGCTAAGTGTGATGGGAAATATAGTCCCTCTGCAGACGGTCATTGGACATTTTGATCAGTGCACGCCCTCCCAACAAGAAGTTTGGAAAAGATGCACTAGGGGAGGAGGAGGATGCGGCTTGCCAGCATCTAAAAAGTAAGTGACTAGGGACACATGAAAACATACGAAGCACTTTACCATGTGATCAGCCGTGACCAATCACAGTGTGACACAGGAAAGCCGTTTATCGGCTTTTCCTGTACTCGGGTCTGCAGACCTGAGTAGAGGAGAGCCCATCGGCTGCTCTCCTGACGGGGGGGGGTTTGTGCTGATGGTTTATCAGCACAAACCCCCCTAGGATCGCCACACTAGACCACCAGGGAGCCTGTCCAGAGACCACCAGGAATGTGCCCACACAGGACCACCAGGGAGCTGATCTAGACCACCAGGTAAGGGGCACAATGCCCAATATATACTCAGTGCCACTTTCAGGTGCCACCCTAGAACAACCAGGGAATTGGCCACTATCAGTGCATCTGCCCACCAGTGCCCCTATCAGTGTGTACCAGTGCCCCTAATCAGTGCCCACCAGTGCTACCTACCAGTGCCCATCAGTGCCACCTATCAGTGCCCAGTGCCGCCTATGAGTGCTAATCAGTGCCGTATATGAGTGCCCATCAGTGCCGCTTATCAGTGTCCGTCAGTGCTGCATATCAGTGCCACCTATCAGTGTCCGTCAGTGCTGCTTAACAGTGCTCATCATTGCTGCATATAAGTGCCTCATCATCAGTGCCACCTCATCAGTGCCAATCAGTACTGCCTCATCAGTGCCCGTCGGTGTAGCCACATCAGTGGCCATTTTTTTCGATATTTTCAGTCTTTTTTTATTTGTAGCGCAAAAAATAAAAACTGCAGGGGTGATCAAATACCACCAAAAGAAAGCTCTATTTGTGGGAACAAAATGATAAAAAATTTGTTTGGGTACAACGTCGCACGACCGCGCAATTCTCATTCAAAGGGCAACAGCAGTGAAAGCTGAAAATTGGCCTGGTAGGAAAGTGTTCTAAGTGCATGGTATTGAAGTGGTTAACCACTTGAGGACCGGAAGGATTTCCAGCTTTAGGACCGGAGCCCTTTTTGCGATTCGGCACTGTGTCGCTTTAACTGAAAATTGCGCGGTCGTGCGACGTTGTACCCAAACGAAATTTGCGTCCTTTTTTTCCCACAAATAGAGCTTTCTTTTGGTGGTATTTGATCCCCTCTGCGTCATTTCTGATCGCCGCTATAAACAAAAGAAGAGCGACAATTTTGCAAAAAAAAAAACAAATTTCTTACTTTTTGCTAAAATACAAATCCAAAAAAAATATATAAAAAAAATTTTTTTTCACCGATTTATATTCTTCCTCATATTTGCGATAAAAAAAAAAAATCGCAATCGGCGTTTATTGATTGGTTTGCGCAAAAGTGGTCGCGTTTACGGATGATGAGAATTCATTTTTGGGGTTTTTAATTTTTTTTTATTTTTTACAATTTTTTTAGCGGTACTGCGATATTTCAGCGGACATGTCGGACCATTTTGACACTTTTTTGGGACCATTGGCATTTATACAGCGATCAGTGCTATAAAAATGCACTGATTACTGTGTAAATGCCATTGGCAGTGAAGGGGTTAACCTGCAGGGGGCGCTCTAAGGGTTAAATATGTTCCCTGGGCGTGTTCTAACTGTGGGGGGACTGCCCTAGCTGGGGAAGGGAAGTGGTCACAGCCTTCGTATACAGGAAGGCTGTGATCACAGCCCTTCCCCCTTCACAGAACGGAGGTCCGTGTTTACTTACACGGACCTCCGTTCTTTCGCTCCGGGGGGGGCAATCGAAGCCGCCGCACCCGCTCCCTGGCCCCCCCCGGACACAGTTAGCGCGCGGGCGCGCCTCTGGCGGCGCGCGCGCGCTCACTAGGCGCAATCACGTGGCCCCCGTCAGATGACAGCGATCCGCGTTACAGAGCCACTTTGCCGCCGTCAATTGCCGATTGACGGTCGGCAAGTGGTTAAAGAAGAACCAAGGTCAAAATAAAAAAATCAATATGTTATGTATCTCACTGGTTGTTTTGCAAAAAGCAGTAAGGATTTTGAGATATCTAACTTGTCCCCTGTAGAGGACAGCTCTCATATGCACTTCATTTACTGAGGAGACAAAATTACTTCCGTTTTTCTAATTGCCTGTTGTCTCCTTTTGCGGGATGCCTCTCTGAAGAGCCGTTCTGACATTACTGGGGGGGGGGGGGGGGGGTGCTCCTGTAGAACATGAAAAGTCAGGCATTGCAATCTTCACAGAAGTCCAGAAGGGGCTTCGTCCACGATCGGCTGTGAAGCCCCGCCCACTCCCACCTATGTCCCCTGCCTTTGCCTGCCCACTGCTCTGTCTATACAGGCTGATGTCTTTTCTTCTGTCTATTTACCAATTACCAAAGGAGAACAGACAGAGAGAAGCACACAGATTAATAGACAAATCTGTGTGTAAACTAACCTGTACTGACGTGCTGTTTTACATAGCACACACCCAGCTATTGATTGGCTGATGGGTGTGTGTTATGTAAACTAGAATGAGCATGATAGAAGGCAGGAGGAGTCTGGTTAGATGTAGTTTCTTATGGGAGATAAAGAGTCTAGCACAGTGGAAGGAAATGACATACTAGCTTTGCTGAACTCCATCATCACTAGTACAGTAGTATACAGCAAAGGAGAACTGGTGGAGGGGATTAGAAACCACAATTGCAGCTATATGGTAGGAAAATAATAATTTCAGTGATTATGTTTATTACCATGTGTAAATTTCAGGCATTTATATGAGGATTTACTAAAATGTGTATGTTGCCTTTAGTTGTACATTAAGACCTCCAACATTATTGTATTGACATACAGTAATGTGAAAAATAGGAGGCCTTAATACTATTTCAATGATTACACAATTGGAACAAATTGCGTTTTTTTTTTTTTTTATCTTGCCTGGGCCTCCGTGGAAGTTTTTTTTTTTACAGAAAAGGTATAATATGTCTCTTCAGCAATAAAATTTATGTCACCCCAGGCCTGCCAATTAAGATGGTGGAAGATGCTGGACCTGAAGAAAACAGGAGATGTTGGCACCGGTGAGGGAACTTGCGGATATCACATCTCTGGATTGGAGGGGAGTATTGATCCCCTTTAAATAGAAATGTTACGAACAATGTTAGGTTTGTGTTTATGAAGCATAGGCATGTAATGTTATGAAACATTTTACCATACCTTATAGCGGACATAAGCAGCTAAATGTGCTTCAGTGCAACCGCCTCCAAGGAGCAGCCAGGGGTCCTTAAGCAGGTGATTTAAAGTATGTTCAGCAGTCTGACAAACTCTCTTATTAACAGAAAAAAAAAGTATGTTATGTTTCTGACATAATTACATGTTGTACATTATATATTCAGTCAGTATTTTATCCCTACAAAACTGCAAGGCAGGACATTTATGTTTTAAAAAAAGCTGCTGTATATTGTGAAAGTTTTTTCTATCAACTGAAACAAAATCACATTTCTCAGGGCCCACCGAAATCACAATTCTCCACCAATCAGGAGAGGCCTTATATTTTTATCAATGAACACAGGGCTTTCTCTGGTTGGCTGCAGTAGAAATTGTGATGTCTTTCTCCCGCCTTACTACCTGAGCCAATCAGAGCAAACCTTGCATTCATTAACATAAGGTTTCTCTCGAATGGCGGAGAAAAATTCAGGCCGATTCTATTTTATTCCAGCAGCAGACAGAAGTCGCTTGTAATGTTGCCAGAATATAGCTCCACATACTGTATGTAGTTGACGCTATTGACGCTATTACAGTACATAGTTACATAGTAGGTAAGGTTGAAAAAAGACACACAACAGCCGCATTATTATTTATTAGAGCAAGTTTATTTGGGCCAACTTGGCCCAGACACACTAAAGTCAAATTAAATGTGGAATTCTAACCACTTCAGCCCCGGGAGGTTTTACCCCCTTCCTGACCAGGCTATATTTTGCGATACGGCACTGCGTTGCTTTAACTGACAATTGCGCGGTCGCGCGATGTTGTACCCAAATAAAAGTGCTGCCCTTTTTTCCCCACAAATAGAGCTTTCTTTTGGTGGTATTTCATCACCTCTGCGGTTTTTATTTTTTGTGCTATAAACAAAAAAAGACTGATAATTTTGAATAAAAAACAACATTTTCTACTTTCTGCTATAAAACATTACCAATAAAAAAATCAGCGATTTTTACCGTGACTGACATTGAGGCGGACAAATCTGACAACAAGTGACACTTTTTGGGGACCAGTGACACAAATACAGTGATCAGCGCTAAAAAAAAAATGCACGGATACTGTATAAATGACTCTGGCAGGGAAGGGGTTAACAACAGGGGCAATCAAGGGGTTAAGTGTGTGCCTGGGAGGTGCTTTCTAACTGTGGTGGGGGGGGGGGGAGGCACCGATACACTGGAGGAGAAGAGAGATTGTGTTTCAGCCTAGCTGAAACACAAGATCTTTCCTTTGCTCCCTGACAGATCAGCGGTTTGCCTTGTTTACACACCGCTGATCCGTCAATTAACAGAACGGTCGGTGGATCATGGCGGCCATTACGGCTTCTAGACCGCTGATTGGCTCGCACTGTGTCCAGTCAGCGAGTCCCATACACTGCGTGCAAAGAATTATGTACAGGTATCTGACTTTGCGCAGCCGGGCCGCCCTACTGCAGTATATGTACGTGGGGTGGTTCGGAAGCGGTTAAAAGACATAGTCAACCTTTTGCAAAAATGTAATAAAAGTACCCACATTAATAAAATAAAAAATAGCAATATATTAAATGTTTTCATTGAAGCCTGCAGAGCACTGCAACCACGATCGGTGAACAGCTTAGCTCTGAGGAAGGGGGTTCATCTCGAAAAGCATCAGTTTGGCTCAATACCCCTTGCTGCGTCCGCACCTGTAACATTGGTTCTCTGTATGAGAGTTGCTACTCTGTAAGTACCCACTTTTAAACTTGTTTTTATTCCATTAAATGTCATTGGTAATGCACTAGGTGTGCGTGCTTTCATTTTTGTCTTTTCTCCACCAACCACGATTGGTGTGTGCACATGCTCCTGATTGTTTACATCCCAGCCTCAGGTATTGGAGGTAGATGCAGATCTACTGTTATGGGGCTGGAGGAAGTAAAGACTGGACTACAAGTGCGGTAATGATCTGAGTCCCTGGTGAGTTGGCAGATGGAACATGTAGTCTTCCCAATCATAGATAAATATGAATGGATGACATGGCTATGCAAAAAGGAGCACACACAGCCAAGCTAATTTACAAAAATCAAAAGAACCCTCCAGGTAGAAGCCCTGGGGAATGCAACCGTGTTTCATATTACACACTAATATGGGTGTAACATGAAACATGGTCCCAAAATGGACTAAATTGTACCAATACTTAAGTACCATCACAAGGCTATTTTAACTGCTTCCGGACCGCCCACCACACATATACTTCGGCAGGGCAGCCCGGCTGCTCAAAACAATGTGCCTGCAGGTTGTTTGCTTCCTCCAGGGTCTGGGGCACGCGTGCCGTCAGCGACCCACTGTGATTGGACACAGCGGGAGCCAATCAGCGGGTCAGACGTACGCTATGTCCGCCGGGTATCCAGTGACATTCGGAGAGAGGCAGAACGGCGGTCTGCCTATGTAAACAAGGCAGACCGTCATTCTGCCAGAGAAGAAAATTAAGATCTCTGGATCACGGATCTCTGTTTTCCCCCAGTCACAGCATCCCATCCCCAGTTAGAAATCACTCCCTAGGAGCACATTTAACCCTTTCATCGTCCCTGATGTTAACCCCTTCCCTTCCAGTGTCATTTATTCAGTGACAGTGCATTTTTGTTAGCACTGATCACTGTATTAATGTCACTGGTCCCCAAAAAGTGTCCGATTTGTCCGCAGCAATGTCGCAGTCCCGCTAAAAATTGCTGATTGCCGCCATTACTAGTAAAGAATATAAAAAAAAATAAAAAGTCCATAAATCTATCCCATAGTTTGTAGACGCAATGACTTTTGCGCAAACCAATCAATATACGTTTATTTGGCTTTTTTACTAAAAATATGTAGCAGAATACATATGGGCCTAAATTGATGAAGAAATTAGTTTTTTTACATTTTTTATTGGATATGTTGTTAGGAGAAAGTTAAAAATATATTTTTTTTTCCAAAATTGGCGATCTTTTTCTGTTTATAGCGTAAAAAAAAAAAATGCAGAGGTGATCACATGCCACCAAAAGAAAGCTCTATTTGTGGGAATAAAGGACATCAATTTTGTTTGGTACATCGTCGCACGACCGCACAACTGTCAGTTAAAACTCTACAGTATCACAAAAAATGCTCTGGTCAGGAAGGGGGTGAATCTTTCTGGGGTTGAAATGGTTAACATGCTTGCTAAAATAGTTATCATTCCTGGAGAAAAGCTGCTTCAGTTTCCTTGTAGTGCTGGTAAAATGTGTGAAAACCTTGGCCCAAAAGAATGCAAGCCTATGGAAGTTCAGCTTTAGCCAAGACAAACTTTGATCCTCCCCTTCAACAAAGATCACATGTTGAAGTTCTTAGAAATCTACATACATTGCCAGCACTGAAGGGAGCCTGAAGCATCATATTCTTCAGGAAAAGTTTTTTTAAGATCCTCTATAAATTTTTAATGATCCCAGGAGATCTGTGTATATTACCTTATGTTCTCATCTGAGTAGAAGTCCAGATTACGTTAAAGCATTTCTAAAGGCAATTTTTTGTTAAAATAATAAACATCTTATGGTATTGCACAGAGTGGCTCTGAACCTCCTCTTCTGGGGTCCCTCACTGGCCTTGCCCACTCCTCTTTTTCTGTATCAGCCCCATACAATGAGAGAAAAAAGTATTTGATCCCCTGCTGATTTTGTACATTTGCCCACTAACAAAGAAATGGTCAGTCTATAATTTTAATGGTAGGTTTTAACAGTGAGAGATAGAACAACAAAAATATCCAGAAAAACGAATTTCATAAAATGTATAAACTGATTTGCATTGCAATGAGTGAAAATAGGATTTTTTAACTTACCGAAAAATCCTTTTCTCTGAGTTCATTGACAGACGCAGCCTCCATACTTGACAAGTGGGGTTTATGCACATCCTACTAGGAGTAGACTAGGCAGAACGAAATTCAGAAAAAAAGCAAGCTGACCGCTCCCAGGGTGCCATCCTCACTCAGCATATAACCCCTCAGCTCTGCAGAGCATATCAGTTCGTAACAAGCCGTACAAACGCAACAGAGAGGGGTGGGTGCTGCGTCTGTCAGTGAACTCAGAGAAAAGGATTTTACGGTAAGTTAAAAAATCCTACTTTTTCTTACGTTCATTGACAGACGCAGCCTCCATACTTGACAAGTGGGGATGTCCCAAAGCAGTGACATTCAAGAGGGGTGGGTAAACAACAGCTACTGTACCCAACAGAAAACTTCTCAGGAGGCGCCAGCCGCGTCTACACCGCCGCCTGCAAAACTTTGCGGCCAAAAGCAGCATTCGCGGATGCTGACACATCAACTTTGTAAAATTTAACAAAAGTGTGCACTGAAGCTCATGTAGCCGCCTTGTACACCTGAGACACCGAAGCTTGGTGTCTGAAGGCCCAGGAAGTGCTAATCGCCCTGGTGGAATGAGCCGTGACTGGAAAAGGGGGTTCTTGGCCCCAAACTGTATACGCATGGGTCCCGATCCAACGGGAAACAGTAGCTGACGAGGCCGCCAAACCCTTTTGCGGCCCTTCCGTCAGCACAAACAAAGCATCAGACTTTCGAAAAGAAGATGTAGCCATCAAATACACCCGCAAAGCCCTCACGACATCCAAGGAATGTAAGGCAATCTCTTGGGGTGTGACGGATGTGCACACAATGAAGGAAGAACAATGTCCTCATTAATGTGAAAAGAGGAAACCACCTTCGGTAGGAACGAAGAAGAAGGACGCAGCACCACCTTATCCTTATGAAGGACCAAGTAGGGAGACCTACAAGACAAAGCCGCCAACTCAGACACCCGCCTAGCGGATGTAATGGTCACCAAAAAAGCCACCTTTTGTGACAGCAATTGTAAGGGAATATCCCTGATCTTAACATATGGCAGTTTCTGCAGTACAGATAGTACTAAATTTAAATCCCACGGTGCCAAGGGCGACCGTACCTGAGGAGCCACATGATGTACACCCTGTACGAATGTACGGATCAAAGAATGCATCGCTAACGGACGTTGAAAAAAGATCGCCAGAGCCGAAATCTGACCCTTGAGTGTACTCAAAGCCAATTTGTTATCCAGGCCTTGCTGCAAGAAAGCCAGCACCCCCGATACAGCGAAAGAGCGGGGGTTCCAACCCCCCGCCTCACACCAGGCAATATAAGCCTTCCAGGTGCGATGATATATCTTGCCCGAAGTGCACTTACGCGCCTTAAGCATGGTTGGGATTACGGAGTCAGACACGCCCCTAACCCTCAGCACCTGGGACTCAATAGCCAAGCCGTCAAAGCCAGTGAGGGTAAAGCAGGGTGCAGGATGGATCCCTGTGACAGCAGATTTTCGCGGGAGCCGCCAGGGGATATCTGTTACCATCCACACCACGTCGGCGTAACTAGGGCGCTGAGGCCAATCCGGAGCACCAGGATTGTCGGGATCCCCTCCGCTTCTATCCTGCGCCGCGGTAGAAGCTTGAGGGGAGGGAAGGCGTAAAGAAGCCGGTACCGAAACCAAGGCGCTACTAGTGCATCCGTGGCAGCCGCCAACTTGGCTCCCTTGTCCTGCACACGAAGGTCTGCACCTTGTGATTGAACCTGGACGCCATTAGGTCCACGTCTGGCGTGCCCCACCTTTGGCAAATCTGGTGGAACACTTCTGGATGACCATTCCCCCTGATCCAGCGTCTGGCGACTGAGAAAGTCCACCCACCAGTTTTCCACGCCCAGAATGTAGATGGCGGAGATTGCCAGCACGTGAAGTTCCGCCCACCTCAGAATGTGGGCCGCTTCCGCAGCTGCTGCCGAGCTCCTTGTTCCACCCTGATGGTTCACTGCTGTGGCGTTGTCCGACTGAACCCGAACCGGGAGGCCGCACAGCCTCGCCAACCAGTGGGATAGACAGAGTCTGATCGCCCTCAGCTCCAACACATTTATCGGAAGGCGCGATTTCTGCGCCGAACCAATGGCCCTGAGTGGATAACTGCCCCAGGACTCCTCCCCAGCCCGATGGCTGGCGTCCGTCATGACTATCGACCAATTCAGGGTAAGAAACGACTTTCCCAAGGTCAATGCCGGGGCTCGAAGCCACCAGGTTAACGACCCCCTGGTCTGATGGTCCAATTTGATCAGCTGATCCAGGGACAACGGAGACTTGTCCCATCGTAACAGGATCGCTCGCTGTAGGAGCCGAGTGTGACTCTGGGCGTATGGTATCGCTTCAAAGGCCGAGACCATGAGCCCCAACACCCGCATACAGAACCGTAAGGAGGACCACCGACGTGACAGCAGGATTCGCACCGCTGCTTGTAGTCTCAGCAAATTGGCCGGAGGTAGGAACACCTTCGCCTGCTCCGTGTCCAATATTAGGCCCGGGGTCAATGTCGACTTTTGCAGGTTGATCAACCAGCCGAAGTTTTCCTTCTCATCAACCAGCCGAAGTCTCTCATCGAGGTCATGGTGATAGCAACATTGTCCTCCAGAGCCGAAGCTGACTCCGCCACCACAGCAATGCCTCTCTGCATCAGAAGAGCCAACACCGGAGCCAACAGCTTGGTGAAGACCCAAGGAGCAGAGGCCAGACCGAACGGGAGTGCCACAAATTGGTAATGTAGGTCTTCTACTGCAAAGCGCAGGAAGAGCTGATGCCGGAGACAAATGGGAATATGAAGATAAGCGTCCCTGATGTCCAGAGACGCCATGAAGTCCCCTTGGTGAAGGGCGGCCACGACCGAGCGGACTGATTCCATCCTGAATTTTCGTGCTCTCACAAAGTGGTTGAGCGCTCTTAGGTCGAGAACTGGCCTGACCCCACCTTTCTTGGGCACCACAAAGAGGTTCGAATAGAAGCTGTGAAAGCTTTCTAACGGAGGGACCGGCACAATCACCCCTTGTTCGGACAGCGTCTGAACAGCCCCTAGTAGAGCTTCCCCACGCCCCGTAGGGATGGGAAGAACCTGTCTGGGGGTAGAGTACTGAACTCTATCCTGTACCCGAAGGACACCACTTCCCGTACCCATCGGTTGGAGATGTGGGCGGTCCACCAGTCTGCGAACCCCAGAAGCCGGCCCCCCACCTGAGAGTCGGGCGGGGGCAACCCATCATGTGGAGGAGGACTTTTCCTCCATCTTTTCGGGCTTGCGCTGCCAGGGCCGCTTAACGGACCCCGAGGCAGACTTTCCCGCTGAACAGGGTGCACGAAAAAAATGCTTCTGGCCCGAGGATGAAGACCCCTGCTTACGGCGGTAATCCCGCCGCTTGGGTTCTGGAAGAAAGGTACTCTTCCGCCTGGTGAAATCCTTAATGATTTCATCCTATTGCGCCCCGAAAAGACGACCACCCTGAAAAGGGAGGTCAGTGAGGCCCTTTTTGGACGCGTGGTCACCCGACCAACACCGCAACCGTCTGATAATGACTGCAAAAACAGACATCTTCGACAGCATGGGAAGCAGGTCCAAAGCTGCGTCACACAGATAATGGAGACCCCACACCAGGTGGTCTGCCCATTGCAAAGCCTCAGGGAGCACCTGCAGTCCAAATCATTGTGCAACTCCGTCGCACATTCTGTGAGCGACTGCGCCACCATGGTCGACGGCAGAGCCGGACTCATGGCCGCTCCCGCCACCAATAACAATGCCTTGGACACGGCCTCCATCCGTCTATCGGCCGGATCCTTAAAGGATGGGGACCCTTCCAAAGGGTTGGTCGTCGCCTTATTCAGGCGAGCCACCGGAGGGTCCACTGCGGGGGATGCCCACTTCTGCAAAAGGCTGCCCTCAAAAGGGATAGCGCACAGAGAAATGTTTGGGCAGTAAAAAGGAATTCTGTGGACGCTGCCATTCCTTATACACAAACTGGTCAAAAAATTGGACATAAGGAAACACCTTAGGGGTCCGCGTCGGCTTAAAGGACCCACACATGTAGGCAGTCTCTTGCGACTCCCCAGCCTGGTCCAGTCGCAACGATTCATGGATGTCGGTGATCAGGGAGCCCACCTATGCCCTTTCGCGGCCACTGAGGCCCCCTGGTCCTCCTCACCGTCCGAAGGCTCCAGTTCACCATCTGAGAGCTCCACGGGGGTCCCTGTGACCACAGAGGCCCCTTCCGGTTCAGATTCCTCCCCTGAAGAGGGGGGGGTGGACGCTTTTTTGTCACCCCCTTGGCACGGCTCGGTACCCCCCGGGCAAAAAACTCTCCCAAAATGGATGTGAACTGATCCTGAGGAACCAGAGGTCCCAGTGCAGCTTGCGCTTCTGCGGACCCCTCCGGAGAAGAACCCACAGGTTCAGCCGCCATTGTACCACCGGAACACTTAGAAGGCCTACAGGCCATGATACCCCACAATGTGGCCCCACCAACTGCCCCACAGAGCGACCGGGTAATGCCAAGGAGGACTCTGCACCGCCGCCACTGACACCCTAGGGAAAGGTCAGCTATACTTGCTGTTCTTTATGCCCTTCTTAGCCACTGTAGGTGTGCTGTCCGCCCCCGACGTGCTGCGACTGCTGCTGTGCTCGCACCGCTGACCAGGAAGAGAAAACGGCGCCGACACGCACGCTTTCTATCAGTAAGGCACACCAAAAATGGCCGCCGAGCGGTCACAAGAGGCCAAAACACTTGCTAAAATGGCCGTGACTACGGCAAAATGGCCGCCGAACGGTCCCAAGAGGCCTAATAACACCATTAAAATGACAGCGGCTACGGCAAAATGGCCGCCGATCGTGGCTAAGGCAAAATAGCTGCGATACACCGCAAAATGGCGGCTAAACACTGCATGGCGGTGTAACTAGCGCGGGGGGTGTGGTGTGGAGGCGGGTCTGTCAATGAACGTAAGAGAAATAAGTATTTGATCCAATATCAATCAGCAAGATATCTGGTTCCCAGGTGTCTTCTATACAGGTAGCAAACTGAGATTAGGAGCACTTTCTTAAAGGGAGTGCACAGAGTGGCTCTGAACCTCCTCTTCTGGGGTCCCCCACTGGCCTTGCCCACTCCTCTTTTTCTGTATCAGCCCCATACAATGAGAGAAAAAAGTATTTGATCCCCTGCTGATTTTGTACATTTGCCCACTAACAAAGAAATGGTCAGTCTATAATTTTAATGGTAGGTTTTAACAGTGAGAGATAGAACAACAAAACTATCCAGAAAAACGCATTTCATAAAATGTATAAACTGATTTGCATTTCAATGAGTGAAATAAGTATTTGATCCCCTATCAATCAGCAAGATATCTGGTTCCCAGGTGTCTTCTATACAGGTAGCAAACTGAGATTAGGAGCACTTTCTTAAAGGGAGTGCTCCTAATCTCAGCTTGTTACCTGTATAAAAGACACCTGACCAGAGAAGCAATCAATCAGATTACAATTTCCCCACCATGACCAAGACCAAAGAGTGGCCCCAGGATGTCAGGGACAAGATTGTAGACCTACACAAGGCTGAAATGGGCTACAAGACCATCACCAAGAAGCTTGGTGAGAGGGTGACAACAGTTGGTGCGATTACTCACAAATGGAAGAAACACAAAATAACTGTCAATCTACCTCGGTCTGGGGCTCCATGCAAGGTCTTTGTGGAGTTGCAATGATCATGAGAATGGTGAAGAATCAGCTTAGAACTACACAGGAGAATCTTGTCAATGATATCGAGGCAGCTGGGACCATAGTCACCAAGAAAACAATAGGTAACACACTTACACCGCAAAGGACTGAAATCCTGCAGCACCCGCAAGGTCCCCCTGATCAAGAAAGCACATGTACAGGCCCGTCTGATGTTTGCTAATGAACATCTAAATGACTCAGAGGTGAACTGGGTGAAAATGTTGTGGTCAGATGAGACCAAAATCGAGCCCTTTGGCATCAACTCAACTCGCCATGTTTGGAGGAGGAGGAATGCTGCCTAAGACCCCAAGAACACCATCCAACATAGAGTTAGAAACATGCTTTGGGGGTGTTTTTTTTCTAAGAGGACAGGACAACTTCACTGCATCAAAGGGACAATGGACGGGGCGCCATGCACCGTCAAAGTTTGTGTGAGAACATCCTTCTCTCAGTCAGGACATTGAAAATGAATCGTGGATTGGTATTTCAGCATGACAATGAACCAAAACACATGGCCAAGGCAACAAAGGAGTGGGTCAAGAAGAAGCACATTAAGGTCCTGGAGTGACCTAGCCAGTCTCCAGACCTAAAACCCATAGAAAATATGTGGAGGGAGCTGAAGGTTCGAGTTACCAAATGTCAGCCTCGAAACCTTAATGACTTGGAGAGGATCTGCAAAGAGGAGTGGGACAAAATCCCTCCTGAGATGTGTGCAAACCTGATGGCCAACTACCAGAAACGGCTGACCTCTGATTGCCAACAAGGGTTTTGCCACCAAGTACTAAGTCATGATTTGCGAAAGGGTCAAATATTTATATCACTCATTAAAATGCAAATCAATTTATAACTTTTTTTGATATGCCTTTTTCTGGATATTTTTGTTGTTATTCAGTCTCTTACTGTTAAAATAAACCTACCATTAAAATTATAGACTGATTATTTCTTTGTCAGTGGGCAAACATACAAAATCAGAAGGGGATTAAATACTTTTTCCTCACTGTAGCAAGTGTAGCACTGTAGTCTGGGGCTCCATGCAAGGTCTCACCTCGTAGAGTTTCATTGATCACGAGAACGGTGAGGAATCAGCACAGAACACTGGAGAATCTGATCAATGATCTCCAGGCAGCTGGGACCATAGTCACCAAGAACACACTTGGTAACTCACAAAATCCCTCCTGAGATGTGTGCAAACCTGGTGGCCAACTACAAGGAACGTCTGACCTCTGTGATTGCCAACAAGGGTTTTGCCACCAAGTACTAAGTCATGTTTTGCGAAGGGGATCAAATACTTATTTCACTCATTAAAATGCAAATCGATTTAGAACGTTTTTTGAAATGCGTTTTTCTGGATATTTTTGATGTTTTTCTGTCTCTCACTGTTAAAATAAATCGACCATTAAAATTATAGACTGATCATTTCTTTGTCAGCGGGCAAACGTACAAAATAAGCAGGGAACCAAATACTTTTTTCCCCTCACTGTAGCAAACTGCTTGCTATGGGGGCAGACATGTGGGCTTGATCCCAGGCCGGGCTGTGTACGTCCATAGACACACATAGCGTGGCTTTGCCCTCATCACAGCATTTGATTGGCAGCAGTGGGAGCCAATGGCTATTACTACTGTGAGTAGAGGGAGAGGAAGAGAAGAGATACAGCCGTGAACAAACACTGGATCAATTGAGGACTCAAGCATTTAGAGAGGTGGGGCAGCACAGCAAGTCATAAGGTAAAAAACAATTTTAGCTTTAGAATCACTTCAAATGATGTTTTTGTTGATGATGCAAAATTTAACCACCAGAATAAAAAGTATTATTTACCACAAGCTCTTTCAGGGATGTCTCATTTCGGTTGCAGAGCACAAAGCTGCACACAGACGTGTCACAGGGAATAAGATGCAAGTACTGCTTGTTTCCATGGGACATTTTGCTGATTTGCCTGAGGCTGCCATAGCAAGCAGAGGAAACATTGCTCAGAGAAGCTATAGACTGTGAACCTGTGAATGAAGGGGGGAAAAAACGTCAATTACTTTAAGCTGCTGCAATAATTTTCTGGAAAAGCTCATAAATATTGATGCAGGAATAAATATATATAGCCACAATGGCACAGAATAAGACAGATAAAGGAGACCTGTGCAATAAAATTTCAGTTATTCATGTTTAATTGAAATACCTGATCTGTGTCATTGCCAGTAGGTCAGCTGCAGATTCCTTATATTTTATGTGCATCAGACAGCAAAAACCAATTGTTGTAGATCTCTTCTCCGCCTATACCATGCCAGAGTGCCAAGCTCCTCCAATGGAGAGCGCTACACCTATTCTTAAAAGGAAAACTACACAGACATATGCAGGCTGCCACTGCTGACCTCTCTGATAAAATGTTAGTTCCCTAGCTCTCATGGCTATGACAGGAAGAAACCTTCCCCCAATGGGACACAGATGTAAAAAAAAAAACAAAAAAACAAAAAACTTGACATTTCTCCACATTAATCTGTTTAACCACTTGCTTACTGGGCCAATTTGGACACTTCTCTCACATCAGATCTTTTTTTTGCCAGATTACTTAGAACCACCAAACATTATTTATATATATATATATATATATATATATATATATATATATTAGCAGAGGCCCTAGAGAATAAATTGTCGCTAGTTGCAATTTTTTATGTCATACGGTATTTGTGCAGCCATTTTCAAACCATTTTTTTGGGGTAAAAAAATACACTTCTATGAATTAAAAACAAAAACACAATACATAACCCAAATTTTTAGTAAAATAGTTACCCCAAAATTATGAACATTGATCTAAAGCTTTTTTTAAAAATGGCATAGTTTACATTTGACTGGAACTGGAAATGACATTGCTCCGGTCCTCAGACCATACGGTTTAGCCGAGGCCATCTTTCCTCAGCTAATCTCTGGTCAGCCACCACAACTGCCGGATCGGTTCCCGGGCTCACCGATCATCCTGGTAAGCCCGAGAACCACCAGAAAGTGATACAGCAGCTAATCAGCCACTCAGATCACTTCCAGGCTGGGTTCACATTGTTTTGCTCACAGCACGGGTCTGGTGCGTCCCTGTTCTCTGTTTCAGGGACGAATCAGGCCCAAATTTTAGCCTGAATTCGGACCTAAAGACGCACAGGACCCTTGTGCAATCTGGTTCGTGGCTGCCACGGAGCTGTGTGAACCAGCCTCATTATGAGTCGGTCATGCACATCCAATTCGCATCAATGTGAACCCAGCCTAAGCGGTTAGAGAATCGCCGTCTGAAAAAAAAAAAAAAACCAATACGGGGGCTATGGCATATTGCTGCAGCCATAACCCGGTATTCCACTTCAAACCAAGGACATCATTTTACTATTGCCTGGTTGGTTGGAAAGTGGAAAAAAAAAAAAGAAAAAAAAAAAAAGGAAGCTTTGCCTTTAGTTCTACTTTAATACAAAACATCTGCCTCCACCATTTAGCCGTTAAAGGGAAGGTTTAGCTGCACATTAGACAAAGGTTGAAGCCCTCCATAAAGTTCATCCCCCAAGATTAAGTGGCTTCTTAGGTACAATGAAATAGATTAGAGTGTTATTAAACGTTCTTGCAGGCAAAGCAAAGCCTACTTAATTTTAAAAATATTGTTAGCTTGGAGACACTGATGAACTTCAATGATCTTTAGGCCCAATTCACACTTGTCGTGAGTTGTGGTGCATTAATGCATGCATGTAATGTGTGCTGCATTTAGGTAGCCTATTTATTTTGAATGAACTGACAACGCACATGGAACGAGACATGCACCATCTTTTTTCTGATGCACTGTGCCACAATACACAGATGTTTTGCATCTGTACGTTAGGGTGAGTTAAATCATACATGCATTAGGGCACACTGGTAATGCGCATTGGTGTGCGTTTGAAAATGAATGGCGCTGCATTGCAGATTATGCATTACTGTTGAATAAAAGAAGAAGAAAATATTGGACCTTTTAGGAGACATTTACTATAAGTGCCGACGCCATTGGCGCATGCGCTTTGAAGAAATGGCTGCCTGTGCCGTGACCGCGGAAGTGACGTAATCGCGACTCTGGCCAATTACAGTGCCGGAGCCCGCAAACCCAGATGAAACTGGGGAAAACGTCAGCCATTTCAGCGGTGTGCGGGTGCCACTAAGAGCTTCGTTCTAAGGTTAGTATATCATAATGGGCTAGTATGAAATGCATACTAGCTCATTATGCCTTTGTCTTATAGGGGTTTTTTTTGCAAGGTTTATACCAGCTTTAAAAAAACTGCATATATTCATAAGAAAAAATTTGTGTATATCGGTCTATGGCCATATATATTGACCACCATGAGACACATATAGATAGATAATGCATGTGAAAATTCAAACGCGTTTCAATTCTTGGCACTAATCTTTATCGGGGGATATATCACAGTGGTTAAATCTATAATATAAGCATATATGTCTCATACATTTCCTCTTTTTCCAACTAATTTAACTCACGGGATGTGGCACTTGTTATTTTTCTGACTAGATTGGCCAATAGTTATATATTGCTCTGCACTGAAGTAACTCTTGCATTTTACAGATCCCATAAGTATAAAGCAGTACGAGGCCACACTTGAAGGACATCAGACTTTTATTTACCCGTATCTATATTATGTAACTGCTGGTGCGATCTACAACACTGCAAGTGCACTAAAGTGAAAGCTCAGTATTAGCCTGAGTGTTTTTACTGCATCCAGTACTTTACTGTGTATTCAGAAGTTTGTCTGGAGTTCAGCATTAACTAAAATCAGGAAAAATAGGATTTTATTAAGAACTTACCGTAACATCCTTTTCTCTGAGTTCATTGACAGACGCAGCCTCTATTCATGGGTGGGTTATGTACCTTTTACTAGGAGTAGACTAGGCAGAAAGAAAGTTCAGAAAGCAAAGCTGGCCCCTCCCAGGGGGCCGTCCTTACACAGCACATAACCCCTCAGCCCTGCATAGCATATCAGTTCGTAACAAGCCATACAAACACAACACCGAGGGGTGGGTGCTGCTTCTGTCAATGAACTCAGAGAAAAGGATTTTACGGTAAGTTCTTCATAAAATCTTATTTTCTCTTACGTTCATTGACAGACGCAGCCTCTATTCATGACATGTGGGGACGTCCCTAAGCAGTGTCAAACAAGAGGGGTGGGCAAACAATAACAACTGTACCCACAGAAAGATCTCGGGAGGCGCCAGCCGCACCTACACCGCCGCCTGTAAAACTTTGCGGCCAAAAGCAGCATCCGCGGATGCTGACACATAAACTTTGTAAAACTTAACAAAAGTGTGCACCGAGGCCCAAGAAGCCGCCTTGCACACCTGAGACACCGATGCTTGGTGTCTAAAAGCCCAGGAAGTGCTAATCGCCCTGGTGGAATGAGCCGTGAACGGAAAAGGGGGTACTTGTCCCCGAACAGTATACGCATGGGTCACGGTCTGTCTGATCCAACGTGAATCAGTGGCCGACGAGGCCGCCAACCCTTTGCGTGGCCCATCAGTCAGCACAAACAGCACATCCGACTTCCTAAAAGGAGCCGTAGCTGCCAAATACACCCGCAATGCCCTCACCACATCCAATGAATGCAAAGCAATCTCCTTAGGGCGAGACGGGTGCGGAACCAAGGAAGGGAGGACAATGTCCGCATTAATCTGAAAAGAGGATACTACCTTCGGAAGGAAAGAAGGAGACGGGCGCAGCACCGCCTTATCATTATGCAGGACCAAATAAGGAGACCTACACGACAAAGCTGCCAATTCAGACACCCGCCTAGCGGATGTAATAGCCACCAAGATGGCGACCTTCTGAGACAGCAATTGTAAGGGAATATCCCTGATCTTCTCATAAGGCGGTTTCTGCAGTACAGAAAGTACCAAGTTCAGATCCCAGGGTGCCAAGGGTGACCGTACCTGAGGAGCCACATGACGTACACCCTGTACAAATGTACGGATCAAAGAATGCGTTGCCAAGGGACGGTGAAACAGAATCGCCAGAGCGGAGATCTGGCCCTTGAGGGTGCTCAAAGCCAACTTTTGGTCCAGGCCTTGTTGGAGAAAGGCCAGTACCCGATCAACTGCAAAGGAACGGGGGTTTCAACCCCCTGACTCACACCAAGCAATATAGGCCTTCCAGGTGCGATGATACATCTTGCGCGAAGTACACTTGCGCGCCTTAAGCATAGAGGGGATCACTGACTCAGAGACCCCCCTGTCCCTCAACACCTGGGACTCAACAGCCATGCCGTCAAAGCCAGCGATGGTAAAGCAGGGTGCAAGATGGGGCCTTGGGACAGTAGATCTTCGCGAAGCAGGAGTCGCCAGGGAACGTCTGTTACCATCCGCACCACATCGGCGTATCAAGGGCGCCAAGGCCAAACTGGAGCCACCAGGACTGTCGGGATTCCCTCCACTTCTATCCTGCGCAGCAACCGCGGTAGAGGCTTGAGAGAAATAAAGGCATACAGAAGCCTGTACCGGGACCACCAGAGCATCCGTGGCTGCCACCAACGAGTCCCTTGACCTGCTCACGAAGGTATTCACCTTGTGATTGAATCTGGACGCCAGGAGATCCACATCTGGCGTGCCCCACCTTTCACAAATCTGGCGAAAGACCTCTGGATGCAGGGACCACTCTCCCTGGTCCAACTTCTGGCGACTTAAGAAGTCCGCCTTCCAATTTTCTACGCCCGGAATGTAGATGGCGGAGATTGCCGGCACCGTAAGCTCTGCCCACTTTAGGATGTGGGCTGCCTCTGCCCCTGCTGCCGAGCTTCTTGTTCCGCCTTGATGGTTCAGGTACGCCAGAGCCGTGGCATTGTCTGACTGAACCCGAACCAGGAGCCCGCGCAGGATCGCCGACCAGCGGAGGAGACAAAGCTTGATCGCCCTCAGCTCCAACACATTGATTGGAAGTCGAGACTCCTGTGACGACCAACGGCCCTGAGCCGACAGGTTCCCCAGGACTCCTCCCCAGCCCGAGAGGCTGGCATCCGTCATGACTATCGACCAATTTAGGGGGAGAAACGACTTCCCCAGGGTCAATGCCGGGGCCTGAAGCCACCAAGCCAATGACCCCCTGGTCAGATAATCCAGCCGGATCAGACAGTCCAGAGACGAGGGGAACCTGTCCCACTGCAGTAGTATCGCTCACTGCAGGAGTCGGGTGTGACTCTGAGCGTACGGTATCGCCTCGAAGGGCGAGACCATGTGTCCCAACACCCGCATGCAGAAACGTAAGGAAAACCACCGTCGTGACAGCAGGGACCGCACTGCTACTTGCAGTGCCAGCAACTTGTCCGGAGGTAGAAATACCTTCGCCTGCACAGTGTCCAATCTCAGACCCAGATATTCGAGGTGACAGGATGGGGTCAATGTCGACTTGTGCAGGTTGATTAGCCAACCGAAGTCCCTCAGCGATGTCAGGGTGACAGTAACATTGTCCTCCAGAGCCGGAGCCGACTCCGCTCGCAGGAGAAGATCATCCAGGTAGGCTACCACAGCAATGCCCTTTGTCGCAGCAGAGCGAGCACCGGGGCCAATAATTTGGTGAACACCCACGGAGCCAAGGCCAGGCCGAAGGGGAGAGCCACAAACTGATAATGAAGGTCCCCCACGGCAAAGCGCAGGAAGTGCTGATGCCCGACATAGATGGGAACGTGCAGTCCTTGATGTCCAGGAACGCCAGCCAATCCCCTTGGTGCAGGGCGGCCACGACCGAACGGACTCACTCCATCCTGAATTTGCACGTCTTCACAATGTGATTGAGCGCTTTAAAGTCCAGAACCGGCCTGCCCCCCCCCCTTCTTTGGTACCACAAAGAGGTTTGATTAGAAGGCGCGGAATCTCTCCGCCGGAGGAACTGGCACAATCACCCCCTGTTCGAACATCGACCGCACAGCCCCTAGTAGGGCTAGCCGACGCTCCGAAGGGAGCCTTAAATTGGACGGGAAGAACCTGTCCGGGGGCCGGATACTGAACTCTATCTTGTACCTGGAGGACATCACCTCCCGCACCCACTGGTCGGAGATGCGGGCGATCCATCGGTCCGCGAACCCCAGAAGTCGGCTCCCCACCCGAGAATCGGGCGGGGGCAACCCATCATGCGGAGGAGGACTTATCCTTCTGTTTTTTTCGGGCTTGCATTGTCAGGGACGCTTACCAGAACCCGAGGCAGACTTGCTGGGCCGGGAGTTCCTGCCCACCTGACCGGGCGCACAAAAAAAAATGTTTCTGCCCAGAGGGCCGAGGTCCCTGTTTGCGGCGCTGGTCACGCCGCTTGGATTCGCGAAAAAAAAGGTACTCTTCCCCCCAGTCAAATCCTTAATGATTTCATCCAATTGGGGCCCAAATAGCCGCCCACCTTGAAAGGGAAGATCCGTGAGACCTTTCTTGGATGCGTGGTCACCCGAACAGCGTCGTAGCCATAGCAGGCACCTGATAATGATTGCAAAAACTGACATTTTTGACAATGGACACTGCCGGATCCCTAAAAGAGGGAGACCCCTCTAGGGGAATAGTTGCCGCCTTGTTCAGGCGGGCCACTGGCGGATCCACCGTGGGGGAGACCCATTTCTGTAACAGGCTGTCCTCAAAGGGATAGAGCACAGAAAAACGTTTTGGCAGGGTAAAGGAATTCAGCGGATGTTTTCATTCCTTATACACATACTGGTCAAAATACTGGAGGTAGGGAAAAACCTTAGGAGCACTAAAAGTATAGGCAGATGCCTGTGCCTCTCCAGCCTGATCCAGGCGCAGTGAATTGCGAACAGCTGCGACCAGGGCGCCCACCAGCGCCTTTTCGCGTGCCAACGAGGCCCCCTGGTCCTCCTCCCCATCCGAGGGCTCCAGCTCTCCGTCTGAGAGCTCCACGGGGGTCCCTGTGACCCCAGAGGCCCCTTCCGGTTCCGAGTCCTCCTCAGAGGATTGCGGGGAGGGGGAGCTTTTTAGGGCCCCCCCTATACCGGTCCGATTCCCCAAGATGGAGGTTAACTGATCTAGGGGAACCAGAGGTCCCAGTGCGGCCTGTGCTTCTGCGGACCCCTCTGGAGAAGAAACTGTCGGTTCAGCCACCATTGCGCCACCGCCTGGACACTTGTGAGGCCTACCAGCCATCACCCCCACAGTGCCACCCCCTGCAAAGCCCCAGGACTGATCAGCAGGAATCAGCGGGCAGGTCGCGCGCGGGCGTGCTGGGGGGAAAAAGGACATGACAGGGACCGGTGGGCCTGTACCCCCCCCCCCACCGGAACGGGCACTGCTAGTCGCCCGCCCCTCCCCCAGGGCGTAGCGGGTAGCCACCCAGTGCAGACCTTCCTCCCCCCAGGCGGGGAGGGATGCTGCTGGCCAAGCGACCCCTGATACAGGCCATAGCCTGAACACTGGGCACGCAAGGTGGGACGTTTAACCCACCGGCCGCCCGCACTGAACGGACAGGATGCGGCGGACCCAGCCAGTGCTAAGGGTGACTCGCATCCGTCGGCTGTGCTGGGGAAATGGCAGGACCTATGAACATCCGCGTGGTCCCCAGCCAGCTACTTGATTGCAGTCTTCATCAGAAGGCTTGCGCAAAAAGAATAAAAGAAAAAAGGAGGAAAACTTTAGGGGAATCGCAGTTCCCAGCAGGGAACCAGGTCTATCTCCTTGCATTAGGCTGAAGAAACTGATATGCTATGCAGGGCTGAGGGGTTATGTGATGAGTAAGGACGGCCCCCCCTGGGAGGGGCCAGCTTTGCTTCCTGAACTTTCGTTCTGCCTAGTCTACTCCTAGTAAAAGGTACATAACCCACGTGTCATTAATAGAGGCTGTGTCTGTCAATGAACGTAAGAGAAATAAGGTATAGCGTGTACAAAAGTCTATATCAAAATGCTTTTAGGTAAGTATTACAGCAATAACTCAAAAGGGAGAGATTTACTACAACTGGGGCAGCTGTGCATAGTAGCTTCTAAAGCTGGCCATACATTATACAATTTTCTTATTCAATTTTATTTGGATTTACCTTCAACTATGTAGTTCAAGGGTCTGCCTGACTGCATACAAATTTAAAGTGTTTAGGTATGACCTCCATATTATATGTTTTTGGTAAATCTAAAGGAAGATTGTACAAGAAAATTGCCTTACTACAGCTTGTTTAGTTAAAGTGGTTGTCAACCCTTGACAACCACTTTTACCTACAGGTAAGCCTATAATTAGGTTAAGGCATTCAAAGGAAAAGCAGCTCCAGGTGAGACATCATATGGAAGGTTGTGTGCACGTCTGGTCCGTGAGCCAATACTGAGTAGTCCAAAAATAAAGGTTTTGATAGCACCACAGGAACTTCCAAAAAAGTAAATATTTATTGAAATAAAACGACATACAAGTCACTCACATAATAGTCCAAGGGAAGTACATCAAAAAGGCTTGATTTGATTAACGCGTTTCACGGGAGTTATACCCGCTTAATCATAAGGTTATGACTAAGCGGGTATAACTCCCGTGAAACGCGTCAATCAAATAATGCCTTTTTGATGTACTTCCCTTGGACTATTATGTGAGTGACTTGCATGTCGTTTTATTTCAATAAATATTTACTTTTTTGGAAGTTCCTGGGTTTTAGGCTTACCTGTAGGTTCCCTGCATATCTCCTAAACCGTATAAAGTGTACTGTGATGTGCCCACATCATCGGGCACATGAGCAGTGAAGGAAAGGCCTCCGTGGCGTTCCTTCACTGACATTGTGCCGCAATTGGCGGCTCCTGCGCACATGTTACATAGTTACATAGTCAGTGAGGTTGGAAAAAGACACAAGTCCATCAAGTCCAACCCATGTGTGTGTTTTTTATGTCAGTTTTATTTACATTGTATATATGTTGTGGTCCCTTAGGTGTGCATCTAATAATTTTTTGAAATTATCTATATTACCAACAGAAACCACTGTTTTTGGAAGAGAATTCCACATTCTCACTGCTTTTACCATAAAGAAACCCCTGCGCATCTTAAGGCGTGCGGGAGTGACGTCACACGACTCCGGCCAGTCACAGAGCCGGAGATCGCGGCCCCGGAAGGAAGAGGGGCAGAAGATGGACGCGGCCTGGAGCGGGGACACCGCTGGACAGCGTGGGTTTCCAATGAAGGCAAGTGCCACATAATGGGCTAATATGTGATGCATACTAGCCTATTATGCTTTTACATTGCAGGGTAACAGAGGAAGTAAACCCATCAGGGTTTACTTCCTCTTTAAGCTTTGACAATAAAATCTAGAAGCTGGTTACTATGCACAGCTGCACCACATTCTGTTTGCACCACTTTTAGTAAATCTCCCCTAAATGTATACAAATATTTGTTTGGACAGTATGAAAAAAAAAAATTCAGAAAATCAAGATAATAGACATTTCAATAAAATGATTCCTTTATGTGTAAGATTAAATATCACATTTATATGTAAACATCAATTCTCCAAGCAAAACAAATTTGAACCTGGTGTTCCGGTTTTAAAAAGTTATATTATTAATACATTATCTTATATACATCGTTTTTTTACCTGTCATTCGACTTAGTGGTTCCATCAGAGCTGCTCCTAATCTTTCCACAGCAAGGATCTTCTGCTCTTTTAAATATTGCATCAGAGATGGATGAATAACTTTTTGACAGACAAGTACATGAACATGGTCATCCACTAACTGTTTGCCTAAGGCCAGCAACTGTTCCAGCATGACTTGTTCGGGATCTACACTATCCACCACATCCACAGAGCCATCTCCTGTATCACTAAAATCTCCAGACATTGAAACGGAAAACAAGGCCAAATTAATATTTGCAGGGGGTAAGTCTGACAAAGCTAGTATTCTGTTCCAACTGATACCTGGCATTTCAATAAGAACACCAGGAACTAAAGTGGATTCCATTACACTCAGACCTTCAACAGGGACCATCACAGTCCTCCCTAATACCATATTAGATCTGCTTTCTAAAGGGACTTTGAAGAGAAAGGCTTTGACAACTAAAATGGTAATGTAGTCTACTTCTTTTATGGTAAGCATGCAAGCAGGTTTACTGCGAAGCACAGATCTTGTTAGATCAAAAAACGAGGAGTTGCAGCTAAAATCTACTTTTACTTTGCATGCACAGTCCTCCGATGTCAGATAACTCAAGCACATGTCCAAAAGCCTTTTATTTATGGTTATTACCTTGTGAGGGGATAAAGGTAATGTCAGGCATCTGTCAATGAAGTTGCAGCAAAGAATTACTGCAAAGAGCCCACCATCATTGAAGTGAGATACATGATTACGGACAGAGGACGCAAGCAACTGTAAGACTGGATGGCTAATAGACAAGCCACCAAGTAAGGCGGAGGACTGTGATGTTGTAATAACATAACCTCCACTACCATTATGGACATGCTTGAGCCTACCAGTCGGCCCATAGCATGATGCTGCAATCATCTGTAGCACATTCAGTGGTCCCCTGATTGACGCACTAGTTACAGGTCCAGCTGTACACTGCGATGGTTTTTTCATCTCGACTCTTGCCATGATTAAACCTGAGGTTTCAGATTATGTATCCAAGAAACAACTCGGGCTCTGGTTTTATAATTTAAAACTGATCATTTATTTATCTCATGTGAGGATGGGCAAAATGTACAACATCACAACTACAGATCAGTAAAGTGTCAACAACAGAACTGTAAATGGTGATTGGGATGATAGCTCCTGTGATGTAACCAAGAAAAGTACGACATCTAGTGGGCTCAGTTGCTGTTCTTATTGTCCTTTATAGCCATTGTGTCCCGGGCAGAGTTTTTGGCCACCTTTTGTATAAAATATGTCCCAAAGTGAATGCCTACAAAAGATACTCCTGCAACCCAGAGCCAGTTTCTCCTTAAAAACGATTTCGCTTTCATGGCTCCTTGTTCAGCAGTAAGAAATAGGGCTCCAAAGAGTGACCTAGAACAATAAAAACAGAGTAATTGCAATTAAATGAAGTGTAATACATCATAACAGCATAGCAGACTAAATTAACTTAAAATTGAATTCTATGGAACTGAAAAACCCTCCCTTGCAGTAGGGCTGACCCCGCACTGCAAGGATTATATGCTTAAGTCTAGGGGGTTTAAAAAAACATTGGGGTTGATTTACTAAAACTGGAGTGCGCAAAATCTGGTGCACCTGTGCATGGTAGCCAATCAGCTTCTAACTTCAGCTTGTTCAATTAAGCTTGGACAATAAAGCCTGGAAGCTGACTGGTTGCTAGGCAGAGCTCCACCAGATTTTGCACTCTCCAGTTTTAGTAAATCAACCCCAGTTTTACTTACCCTATATTTCGCTCAAGCAGGCCCCCTCAAGACTGTAAGATTGGTCCCCGCAGCCTCTTCAACCCTATGCTCCTATGTTAACTTCAAGTCCAATTCAGAGCCCATAGAATTGGATGCGAGTACGCCATAGGCATACTCCACTGCCAGAGTATAGGGAAAAAGAGGAGAGCACCAGCTGCCAGGGATGCAAAATATTGAGTAAAACTAGACTGAACTACTTGCCGACCGCCATCTGACGGCGACAGAGTGGCTCGTTATCGCAAACCGCCATCATATGACGGCGGCTGCGATAACTAGTGCTGTGAGCGTGCGCTCGCGCGCTCACTGTGTCTGGGGGGGGGGGGGGGGGCTACCTGCGATGGCTCCCCCGCAGTGAGAGAACGGAGGTCCGTGTAAGTAAACATGGATCTCCGTTCTCATAGAGGGGGAAGGGCTGTGATCACAGGCTTCCTTTATATGGAAGCCGTGATCATCTCCTTTCCCCAGCCAGCCCAGCCCCCATACAGCTTGAACATGCCCAGGGAACACAGTTAACCCTTAGAGCGCCCCCTGCAGGTTAACCCCTTCACTGTCAATGGCATTTACACAGTAATCAGTGCATTTTTATAGCACTGATTGCTGTGTAAATGCCAATGGTCCCAAAAAAGTGTCAAAATGGTCCGACATGTACATCGCAGATCGCCGCCATTACTAGTAAAAAATTTTAAAAATAAATAAAAACCCCAGAAATTAATTCTCATCGTCCGTAAACACGGCAACTTTTGCGTAAACCAATCAATAAACGCCGATTGTGATTTTTTTTACTAAAAATATGAGGAAGAATATAAATCGGCCAAAAAAAATTTATATTATTTTTGGATTTGTATTTTAGCAAAAAGTAAGAAATTTGGGTTTTTTTGCAAAATTGTCGCTCTTCTTTTGGTCTGTAGCGGCGATCAGAAATGACGCAGAGGTGATCAAATACCACCAAAAGAAAGCTGTGTTTATGGTAAAAAAAGGACGCAAGTTTCGTTTGGGTACAATGTCGCACGACCGCGCGATTATCAGTTAAAGCGATGCAGTGCCGAATTGCAAAAAGTGCTCATATTTTTCTTTTCTCTGGAGATGGGCTTTAAATTATGGAAAAATGAATCCAGCAAAAATTCATGCACACGGATGGGAAAAAAAAAAAAAGAAAAAGTACCAAGCTGCAAAGCCAGCCCCAAACTGAAGACTGACTTTGAGTTGTATTCATAAAAACATTAATGCAGAACATGCTGAGTGATAGCATTACGTTTTTATAGGAATATGTAATTTGTTATGGTCTTTAGATATATATGCAACAGTAAAAGATCAGCTTGATGTAAATTGGTCTGATTTTTTTTCATCACATTTGCTGACTCTGCTCCTTCCTTTGCAGTGCTGCACTGTGGTTTTACTTTACTACTGTTACATTCCAATTCTAGAAGTTGGCTGACACACTGAAAACAATGAACAGTCCTATTTTCAGGGGCATATCTGCACATCTCTATATTTAAAGGAAACGTGTACCTGAGAATTTAGTAATGTCAGTCTAAATAATTTCTCAGCAAAGGTTTAAAAAACATGGAAGAGAATGTAAATGTGAAAGTTACAAACTTACAATTAAACTTTGCGATAATAAGTTGGCACACATCTGTCTAAGCTTGAACCTGCTCTCACCCCCATTCTAAGCCCTACTCTAATTACCTTGTGGAGGAAAGATGTGTATACTTACTAAGGATGGACTTGAGCTTGTTTGCAACCACACGTGTCTGAGCCTGCCAGGAAGCTGACACTGCGCAGCACTAATCACAGGCAGAGAGACATTTCCTGATCCGTGGAGCCGCATATCGGAAAATGTCTCACTGCCTGTGATTAGCGCTGCGCAGTGTCAGCTTCCTGGCAGGCTCAGACACGTGTGGTTGGGAACAAGCTCAATCCCATCCTTAATACTTACCTATTTCTCTGGGAGCTCTGGTCCCGTCACATGATCGGCTTAAGGGTAGTGGAGAAACAGCCAACAGGTGACCCATAGTAAGTCTATGGGTGATGTCACTACATAGACATTGCAGCCGTTGTAAGCAATCTCTTCTCTTCCCTGAAGCCGGCTGCTGGGAGATCACGTAAATGGACCGAATCGCCCTCAGAATAGACAAGTATAAGCATTTTTCCTCTATAGCAGGGATATGCAATTAGCGGACCTCCAGCTGTTGCAAAACTACAAGTCCCATCATGCCTCTGCCCCTGGGTGTCATTCTTGTGGCTGTCAGAGTCTTGCTATGCCTCAAGGGACTTGTAGTTCTGCAACATCTGGAAGTCCGCTAATTGCATATCCCTGCTCTATAGGGTAGTTAGAATTCGGCTAATAATGGAGGTGTGAGCAGGTTTAAATTTAGATAGGATTTCACAGGACTTCTTCTTTAACATGGTTTTCAAAATCCTACCTCTCATTTAGGTTAAAAGCAGAGGTCCACGCTTCCCTGCAAAAATTCAAAGTCAGCAGCTACACATACAGTAGCTGCTGACTTTTAATAATAGGACACTTACCTGTCCTGGAGTCCAGCGATGTCGGCACCCCCCCGCCGATCTTCGGATCGGGGGTCGGATCCAGACGCATCCATTGCGGGTAAGGGAACCCGGACGTGTAGCATTAAAGCTTCACGCCGGGCACCTTACTGCGCATGTGCGAGACTCCGCTGCGCTCTGCTATTGGCCAGGCAGCCAGTAGCAGAGCGAGGAGGGAGCCGGGCTGCTGGACGTCAGCGGCCGCGGTTGCCGGTCCGAGCTCCCGGATGTGTGGAAGTGTGACACCTGAGGGGGGGGGATCCAATCAGCGGAAGTTCCACTTTTGGGTGGAACTCTGCTTTAAGGTGACCAGATTTTTAAAATGAAATCCGGGGACATAGTTTGTTTTACTAGTAATGGCGGCAATCAGTGACTTATAGCAGGGTTGCGATATTGCGGCGGACAAATTGGACACAAAGTGACACTTTGTGGGAACCAGTGACACGAATACAGTGATCAGTGCTAAAAATATGCACAGAGAGACAGACACAGTGCAATGTATTCACAGACACCCCGAAAGCAGACCTGTGTTGAAGCCTTGAAGGCAGTGGCAGTCCCACAATTGGATCAGCTTCCCCTCTGTCCCTGGTGCTGGACACTGTCAGCTGAGCTCAGCTGCCTCTCTCTGCCTGTCGCCGCCCGCTGCCCGCCTCACAGCCTCTCAAGTCTCACTCTCCAGGCCCCGGCTTCTACTAGGTGGGGGGCAGAGCTGAGCGGAGGAGGATCACTCCGCTGGGGAAGGCAAGGAGATAAGCAGGCAGGCGGCTGGACTTGAGCCAAGAAGAACATGCGAGCGGGAGCGAAATGGGTTTGTGCATGAAACTGAAGAAATAGTCCCTCTGCTCCAACCAGCACATGATCATCACAAAGCATAAATATAGCTCCATATTCAGTAAGGCTGAGTGGTGGTTATCTCATCCCCAAGTAGTTGGATGCAAACAGGAGAGATACCCCTGGGTGGGACTTTAACAGGTTCCCCACCGCGCGCCGTCTTTTCGCGACGGCAGTCGGGGAGCCCTGCGCGAATCGCCGTAAATAAGCGGCGATCTGCATTTGGCCACCAGGGGGCGCGCGCACCCGCTGCACTCCTGGGGAGTGTGCCCGCGGCTCGGGCGGACCCGATGTCCGCCGGCGAGCCGCGATGAGCGGCTACAGGGAAAGAATGGGGAACCGCCGATGTAAACAGGGCGGTTCCCCGCTCTGTCAGTGGGGCATGAGAGATCTACTGATCCCTGTCACTGAGATGTTAGATCTCTCATGCCCATGTTAGCCCAACCCCCCCACAGTAAGAACACACCCAGGGAACACGATTAACCCCTAGCTCTCCCCCTGCAGGTTAACCCCTTCACTGCCAATCATCTAGAGAGTACGGGGTGACTGTCTCGCCCCTTGGCGGGACAAATGTAGCCGCCAAGGGGTAAGAAAGGGACATCGGCGAGTAGCGCCGAGCGGCCGCCTGTAGCCCAGGCGGGCTCGGCGCCCGTGTGAGGGGTCCTCACGTCGCCCACGCGCGCGGGGGACCACCGGTTTACGTCTAGCGGCGAATAAATGCCGCTAAGCGCGTCCCGAGGGGCTGACGGCAGCGCTTTTCTGCCGCGCGCCACCCCTTGGACAATTTCAGGGTGGGTCCCCATAGAGAGGACAAACGTAGGTTGATGAACCCCTACTCTATTGGTGGTG
>BLSH010490511.1:429589-439710 GCA_018402905.1 Glandirana rugosa | reverse complement strand
GCCAGAGACTGCAGGCATGGCACAGGCAACAGGCAGAGACAGCATGGTACAGGAGACAGCCAGAGACTGCATGGTACAGGAGAAAGCCAGGGACTGCATGGTACAGGAGACAGCCAGAGACTGCATGGTACAGAAGACAGCCAGAGACTGCAGGCATGGTACAGTTGACAGCCAGAGACAGCAGGCATTGTACAGGAGACAAACAGAGACTGCGGGCATGGTACAGGAGACCATCAGAGACTGTAGGTCTGGTAGAGGAGACAGCCAGAGACTGCAGGCCTTTTTCAGGAGAAAGCCAGAGAGTGCAGGCCAGAAACAGGAGACAACCAGAGACTGCAGGCCTTGTACAGGAGATAGCCAGAGACTGCATGGTACAGGTGACAGCAAGGGACTGCATGGTATAGGAGACAGCCAAAGACTGAATTTTACAGGAGACAGCTAGGGACTGCATGGTACTGCAGACAGCAAGAGACTGCAGGCCTGGTACAGGAGACAGCCAGAGATTGCAGGTCTGGTACAGGAGATAGCCAGAGACTGAAGGCCTGATACAGGAGACAGCCAAAGAGTGCAGGCATGGTACCTGAGACAGCCAGAGATTGCAGGCATGGTACATGAGAGAGCCAGAGACGGCAGGCCTGGTACAGGAGACAGACAGAGATTGCAGGCCTGGTACAGGAGGCAGCCAGAGACTGCATGCCTGGTACAGGAGACAGCCAGAGACTACAGGCATGGTGCAGGAGACATCCAGAGACTGCAGGCCTGGTGTAGGAGACAGCCAGGGACTGCAGGCCTGGTACTGGAGACAGCCAGAGACTGCAGGCATGGTACAGGGGACAGCCAGAGACTGTAGGCATGGTACAGGAGACATACAGATACTGCAGACATGATACAGGAGACAGCCAGAGACTGCAGGCCAGGAACAGGAGACAATCAGAGACTGCAGGCATGGTACAGGAGACAGTCAGAGACTGGAGGCCAGCTAAAAGAGACAGCCAGAGACTGCAGTCCTGGTACAGGAGAAAGCCAGAGACTGCAGGCCTGGTACAGGAGACAGCCAGAGACTGCAGGCCTGGTACAGGAGACAGACAGAGACTGCAGGCATGGTACAGGGGACCGCCAGAGACTGCAGGCATTGCACAGGAGACAGACAGAGACTGCAGGCATGGTACAGGAGACCGTCAGAGACTGCAGGTCTGGTACAGGAGACAGCCAGAGACTGTAGGCCTGGTTCAGGAGACAGCCAGAGACTGCAGGCCTGGAACAGGAGACAATCAGAGACTGCAGGCATGGTACGGTGAGACAACCAGAGACTGCAGGCCTGGTACAGGAGACAGACAGAGACTGCAGGCATGGTACAGGGGACAGCCAGAGACTGCAGGCATTGTACATGAGACAGACAGAGACTGCAGGCATGGTACAGGATACCATCAGAGACTGCAGGTCTGGTAGAGGAGACAGCCAGAGACTGCAGGCCTGGTTCAGGAGACAACCAGAGACTGCAGGCCAGGAACAGGAGACAATCAGAGACTGCAGGCCTGGTACAGGAGACAGCCGGAGATTGCAGGTCTGGTACAGGAGACAGCCAGAGACTGAAGGCCTGATACAGGAGACAGCCAAAGAGTGCAGTCATGGTACAGGAGACAGCCAGAGACTGCAGGCATGGTACACGAGACAGCCAGAGACTGCAGGCCTGGTGCAGGAGACAGCCAGAGACTGCAGGCCTGGTACATGAGACAGCCAGAGACTGCAGGCCTGGTACAGGAGACACCAAGAGACTGCAGGCATGGTATAGGAGACAGCCAGAGATTGCAGGCCTGGTACAAGAGACAGCTAGAGACTACAGGCATGGTACAGGAGACAGCCAGAGACTGCAGGCATGGTACAGGAGACAATCAGAGACTGCAGGCATTGATAGAAGAAACAGCCAGAGACCGCAGGCCTGGTACAGGAGACAGCCAGAGACTGCAAGCCCAGAACAGGAGACAACCAGAGACTGCAGGCATGGTACAGGAGGCAGCCGGACACTGCAGTCCTAGTACAGGAGATAGCCAGAGACTGCAGGCCCAGATTTGGAGACAACCAGAGACTGTAGGCATGGTACAGGAGACAGCCAGGGACTGCAGACCTGGTGTAGGAGACAGCCAGAGACCTCAGGCCTGGTACAGGGGACAGCCAGAGACTGCAGGCCTGCTAAAGGAGACAGCCAGAGACTGCAGGCCTGGTACCGGACACAGCCAGAGACTGCAGGCATTGTACAGGAGACAGACAGAGACTGCAGGCATTGTACAGGAGACAGACAGAGACTGCAGGCATGGTTCAGGAGACCGTCAGAGACTGCAGGTCTGGTACAGGAGACAGCCAGAGTCTGCAGGTCTGGTACAGGAGACAGCCAGAGACTGCAGGCCAGGAACAGGAGACAATCAAAGACTGCAGGCATGGTACAGGAGACAGCCGGAGACTGCAGGCCTGGTACAAGAGATAGCCAGAGACTGCAGGCCTGCTAAAGGAGACAGCCAGAGACAGCAAGCCTGGTGCAGGAGACAGCCAGAGACTATAGGCCTGGTACAGTAGACAGCCAGAGACTAAAGGCCTGGTACTGGAGACAGCCAGAGACTGCAGGCATGGCACAGGCAACAGGCAGAGACAGCATGGTACAGGAGACAGCCAGAGACTGCATGGTACATGAGACAGCCATGGACTGCATGGTATAGGAGACAGCCAAAGACTACATGGTACAGGAGACAGCCAGGGACTGCATGGTACAGGAGATAGTCAGAGACTGCATGGTACAGGAGACAGCCAGAGATTGCAGGCCTGGTACAGGAGACAGCAAGAGACTGCAGGCATGGTATAGGAGACAGCCAGAGATTGCAGGCCTGGTACAAGAGACAGCTAGAGACTACAGGCATGGTACATGAGACATCCAGAGACTGCAGGCATGGTACAGGAGGCAATCAGAGACTGCAGGCATTGATAGAAGAAACAGCCAGAGACTGCAGGCCTGGTACAGGAGACAGCCAGAGACTGCAAGCCCAGAACAGGAGACAACCAGAGACTGCAGGGATGGTACAGGAGGCAGCCAGACACTGCAGTCCTAGTACAGGAGATAGGCAGAGACTGCAGGCCCGGATTTGGAGACAACCAGAGACTGCAGGCATGGTACAGGAGACAGCCAGGGACTGCAGACCTGGTGTAGGAGACAGCCAGAGACTGCAGGCCTGGTACAGGGGACAGCCAGAGACTGCAGGCATGATACAGGAGACATACAGATACTGCAGGCATGGTACAGGAGACAGCCAGAGACTGCATGCCAGGAACAGGAGACAATCAGAGACCGCAGGCATGGTACAGGAGACAGACAGAGACTGCAGCCCTGCTAAAGAAGACAGCAAGAGACTGCAGGCCTGGTACAGGAGTCTGCCAGAGACTGCAGGCCTGGTACAGGGGACAGCCAGAGACTGCAGGCATGATACAGGAGACATACAGATACTGCAGGCATGGTACAGGAGACAGCCAGAGACTGCATGCCAGGAACAGGAGACAATCAGAGACTGCAGGCATGGTACAGGAGACAGGCAGAGACTGAAGCCCTGCTAAAGAAGACAGCAAGAGACTTCAGGCCTGGTACAGGAGACTGCCAGATACTGCAGGCCTGGTACAGCAGACAGCCAGAGACTGCAGGCATGGTACAGTTGACAGCCAGAGACAGCAGGCATTGTACAGGAGACAGACAGAGACTGCGGGCATGGTACAGGAGACAATCAGAGACTGCAGGTCTGGTAGAGGAGACAGCCAGAGACTGCAGGCCTTTTTCAGGAGAAAGCCAGAGAGTGCAGGCCAGAAACAGGAGACAACCAGAGACTGCAGGCCTTGTACAGGAGATAGCCAGAGACTGCATGGTACAGGAGACAGCAAGGGACAGCATGGTATAGGAGACAGCCAAAGACTGAATTTTACAGGAGACAGCAAGGGACTGCATGGTACTGCAGACATCAAGAGACTGCAGGCCTGGTACAGGGGACAGCCAGAGATTGCAGGTCTGGTACAGGAGATAGCCAGAGACTGAAGGCCTGATACAGGAGACAGCCAAAGAGTGCAGGCATGGTACCTGAGACAGCCAGAGACTTGAGGCATGGTACATGAGAGAGCCAGAGACTGCAGGCCTGGTACAGGAGACAGCCAGAGATTGCAGGCCTGGTACAGGAGGCAGCCAGAGACTGCAGGCATGGTACAGGAGATAGCCAGAGACTGCATGCCTGGTACAGGAGACAGCCAGAGACTACAGGCATGGTGCAGGAGACAGCCAGAGACTGCAGGCCTGGTGTAGGAGACAGCCAGGGACTGCAGGCCTGGTCCTGGAGAAAGCCAGAGACTGCAGGCATGGTACAGGGGACAGCCAGAGACTGTAGGCATGGTACAGGAGACATACAGATACTGCAGACATGATACAGGAGACAGCCAGAGACTGCAGGCCAGGAACAGGAGACAATCAGAGACTGCAGGCATGGTACAGGAGACAGCCAGAGACTGGAGGCCAGCTAAAAGAGACAGCCAGAGACTGCAGGTATGGTACAGGAGAAAGCCAGAGACTGCAGTCCTGGTACAGGAGAAAGCCAGAGACTGCAGGCCTGGTACAGGAGACAGCCAGAGACTGCAGGCCTGGTACAGGAGACAGACAGAGACTGCAGGCATGGTACAGGGGACAGCCAGAGACTGCAGGCATTGTACAGGAGACAGACAGAGACTGCAGGCATGGTACAGGAGACCGTCAGAGACTGCAGGTCTGGTACAGGAGACAGCCAGAGACTGCAGGCCTGGTTCAGGAGACAGCCAGAGACTGCAGGCCAGGAACAGGAGACAATCAGAGACTGCAGGCATGGTACGGTGAGACAGCCAGAGATTGCAGGCCTGGTACAGGAGACAGACAGAGACTGCAGGCATGGTACAGGGGACAGCCAGAGACTGCAGGTATTGTACATGAGACAGACAGAGACTGCAGGCATGGTACAGGAGACCATCAGAGACTGCAGTTCTGGTACAGGAGACAGCCAGAGACTGCAGGCCTGGTTCAGGAGACAACCGGAGACTGCAGGCCAGAAACAGGAGACAATCATAGACTGCAGGCCTGGTACAGGAGACAGCCAGAGATTGCAGGTCTGGTACAGGAGACAGCCAGAGACTGAAGGCCTGATACAGGAGACAGCCAAAGAGTGCAGGCATGGTACAGGAGACAGCCAGAGACTGCAGGCATGGTACATGAGACAGCCAGAGACTGCAGGCCTGGTGCAGGAGACAGCCAGAGACTGCAGGCCTGGAACAGGAGACAGACAGAGATTGCAGGTCTGGTACAGGAGATAGCCAGAGACTAAAGGCCTGATACAGGAGACAGCCAAAGAGTGCAGGCATGGTACCTGAAAAAAGCCAGAGACTTCAGGCATGGTACATGAGAGAGCCAGAGACTGCATGCATGGTACAGGAGACCGCCAGAGACTGCAGGCCTGGTGTAGGAGACAGGCAGAGACTGCAGGCCTGGTACAGGGGACAGCCAGAGAATGCAGGCATGGTACAGGAGACATACAGATACTGCAGGCATGGCGCAGGAGACATCCAGAGACTGCAGGCCAGGAACAGGAGACAATCAGAGACTGCAGGCATGATACAGGAGACAGCCAGAGACTGCAGGCCTGTTAAACGAGACAGCCAGAGACTGCAGGCCTGGTACAGGAGACAGCCAGAGACTGCAGGCCTGGTACAGGAGACAGCCAGAGACTGCAGGCCCAGTACAGGACACAGCCAGAGACTGCAGATATGGTACAGGGGACAGCCAGAGACTGCAGGCATTGTACAGGAGACAGACAGAGACTGCAGGCATGGTACAGGAGACCGTCAGAGACTGCAGGTCTGGTACAGGAGACAGACAGAGACTGCAGGCCTGGTTAAGAAGACAGCCAGAGACTGCAGGCCAGTAACATTAGACAATCAGAGACTGCAGGCATGTTACAGCAGACAGCCAGAGACTGCAGGTCTGGTACAGGAGACAGCCAGAGACATCAGGCCTGGTACAGGGGACAGACATAGACTGCAAGCCTGGTACAGGAGACAGCCAGAGACTGCAGGCATGGAACAGGTGACAGGCAGAGACTGCATGGTACAGGAGAAAGCCAGAGACTGCAGGCATGGTACAGGAGACCGTCAGAGGCTGCAGGTCTGGTAGAGGAGACAGCCAGAGACTGCAGGCCCGGTTCAGGAGACAGCCAGAGAATGCAGGCCAGGAACAGGAGACAATCAGAAACTGCATGCATGGTACAGGAGACAGCCAGAGACTGGAGGCCTTGTACAGGAGATAGACAGAGACTGCATGGTACATGAGACAGCCAGGGACTGCATGGTATAGGAGACAGCCAAAGACTGTATGGTACAGGAGACAGCCAGGGACTGCAGGGTACTGAAGACAGCCAGAGACTGCAGGCCTGGTACAGGAGACTGCCAGAAACTGAAGGCCTGATACAGGAGACAGACAAAGAGTGCAGGCATGGTACCGGAGACAGCCAGAGACTGCAGGCATGGTACATGAGACAGCCAGAGACTGCAAGCCCGGTACAGGAGACCGCCAGAGACAGCAATCCTTGTACAGGAGGCAGCCAGAGACTACAGGCCTGCTAAATGAGACAGCCAGAGACTGATGGCCTGGTACAGGAGACAGCCAGAGACTGCAGGCCTGCTACAGGAGACAGCCAGAGACGGCAGGCCTGGTACAGGAGACAGCCAGAGACTGCAGACCTGCTAAAGGAGACAGCCAGAGACCGCAGGCCTGGTACAGGAAGCAGCCAGAGACTGCAGGCCTGGTACAGGAGACAGCCAGATTATGCAGGCCAGTAACAGGAGACAATCAGAAACTGCAGGAATGGTACAGGAGACAGCAAGAGACTGCAGGCCTGCTAAAGGAGACATTCGGAGATTGCAGGTCTGGTACGGGAGACAGCCAAAGACTGCACACCTGGTACGGGAGACAGACAGAGACTGCAGGCCTGATACAGGAGACAGCCAAAGAGTGCAGGCATGGTACCGGAGACAGTCAGAGACTGCAGGCATGGTACAGGAGACAGAGACTGCAGGACTGGTACAGGAGACAGCCAAAGAATTCAGGGCTGGTACAGGGGACAGACATACACTGCAAGCCTGATACAGGAGACCGCCATAGACTGCAGGCATGGTACAGGTGACAGGCAGAGACTGCATGGTACAGGAGACAGCCAGAGACTGCAGGCATGGTAGAGGAGACCGTCAGAGACTGCAGGTCTGGTAGAGGAGACAACCAGAGACTGCAGACCTGGTACAGGAGACCGTCAGAGACTTCAGGCCTGGTACAGGGGACAGCCAGAGACTGTAGGCATGGTACAGAAGACAGACAGAGACTGCAGGCATGGTACAGGAGACAGCCAGTGACTGCATGCCAGGAACAGGAGACAATCAGAGACTGAAGGCATAGTACAGGGGACAGCCAGAGACTGCAGGCCTGGTACAGGGGACAGCCAGAGACTGCATGCATAGTACAGGAGACCATCAGAGACTGCGGGTCTGGCAGAGGAGACAGCCAGAGACTGCAGGCCTGGTACAGGAGAAAGCCAGAGACTGCAGACCAGGAACAGGAGACAATCAGAGACTGCAGGCAGGGTTCATTAGACAGTCAGGAACTGCATGGTATAGGAGACAGCCAAAGACTGTATGGTACAGGAGACAGTAAGGGATTGCATGGTACAGGAGAAAGCCAGAGACTGCAGGCCTGGTACAGGAGACAGCCAGAGACTGCAGGTCTGTTACAGTAAACAGCCAGAGAATGAAGGCCTAATACAGGAGACAGCCAACGAGTGCAGGCATAGTACCGGAGACAGACAGAGATTGCAGGCATGGTACAGCGGACAGCCAGAGACTGCAGGCATGATACAGGAGACATACAGATACTGCAGGCATGGTACAGGAGACAGCAAGAGACTGCATGCCAGGAACAGGAGACAATCAGAGACTGCAGGCATGGTACAGGAGACAGCCAGAGACTGCAGCCCTTCTAAAGAAGAGAGCAAGAGACTGCAGGCCTGGTACAGCAGACAGCCAGAGACTTCAGGCACGGTACAGTTGACAGCCAGAGACAACAGGCATTGTACAGGAGACAGACAGAGACTGCGGGCATGGTACAGGAGACCATCAGAGACTGCAGGTCTGGTAGAGGAGACAACCAGAGACTGCAGGCCTTTTACAGGAGATAGCCAGAGACTGCATGGTACAGGAAACAGCAAGGGACTGCATGGTATAGGAGACAGCCAAAGACTGAATGGTACAGGAGACAGCCAGGGACTGCATGGTACTGCAGACAGCAAGAGACTGCAGGCCTGGTACAGGAGACAGCCAGAGATTGCAGGTCTGGTACAGGAGATAGCCAGAGACTGAAGGCCTGATACAGGAGACAGCCAAAGAGTGCAGGCATGGTACCGGAGACAGCCAGAGACTGCAGGCATGGTACATGAGAGAGCCAGAGACTGCAGGCCTGGTACAGGAGACAGCCAGACATTGCAGGCCTGGTACAGGAGGCAGCCAGAGACTGCAGGCATGATACATGAGACAGCCAGAGACTACAGGCATGGTGTAGGAGACAGCCAGAGACTGCAGGCCTGGTGTAGGAGACAGCCAGGGACTGCAGGCCTGGTACTGGAGACAGCCAGAGACTGCAGGCATAGTACAGGGGACAGCCAGAGATTGTAGGCATGGTACAGGAGACATACAGATACTGCAGGCATGATACAGGAGACAGCCAGAGACTGGAGGCCAGCTAAAAAAGACAGCCAGAGACTGCAGTCCTGGTACAGGAGAAAGCCAGAGACCGCAGGCCTGGTACAGGAGACATCCAGAGATTGCAGGCCTGGTAAAGGAGACAGACAGAGACTGCAGGCATGGTACAGGGGACAGCCAGAGACTGCAGGCATTGTACAGGAGACAGACAGAGACTGCAGGCATGGTACAGGAGACCGTCAGAGACTGCAGGTCTGGTACAGGAGACAGCCAGAGACTGCAGGCCTGGTTCAGGAGACAGCCAGAGACTGCAGGCCAGGAACAGGAGACAATCAGAGACTGCAGGCATGGTACGGGAGACAGCCAGAGACTGCAGGCCTTATACAGGAGATAACCAGAGACTGCATGGTACATGAGACAGCCAGGGACTGCATGGTATAGGAGACAGCCAAAGACTGTATGGTACAGGAGACAGCCAGGGACTGCATGGTACTGGATACAGCCAGAGACTGCAGGCCGGGTACAGGAGACAGCCAGAGATTGCAGGTCTGGTACAGGAGACAGCCAGAGACTGAAGGCCTGATACAGGAGACAGCCAAAGAGTGCAAGCATGGTACAGGAGACAGCCAGAGACTGCAGGCATGGCACATGAGACAGCTAGAGACTGCAGGCCTGGTGCAGGAGACAGCCAGAGACTGCAGGCCTGGTACATGAGACAGCCAGAGACTGCAGGCCTGGTACAGGAGACAGCCAGAGATTGCAGGCCTGGTACAAGAGACAGCTAGAGACTGCAGGCATGGTACAGGAGACAGCCAGAGACTGCAAGCATGGTACAGGAGACAATCAGAGACTGCTGGCATTGATAGAAGAAACACCCAGAGACTGCAGGCCTGGTACAGGAGACAGCCAGAGACTGCAAGCCCAGAACAGGAGACAACAAGAGACTGCAGGCATGGTACAGGAGGCAGCCAGACACTGCAGTCCTAGTACAGGAGATAGCCAGAGACTGCAGGCCCGGAATAGGAGACAACCAGAGACTGCAGGCATGGTACAGGAGACAGCCAGGGACTGCAGACCTGGTGTAGGAGACAGCCAGAGAATGCAGGCCTGGTACAGTGGACAGCCAGAGACTGCAGGCCTGCTAAAGGAGACAGCCAGAGACTGCAGGCCTGGTAGACGTCAGAGACCGATAGAGGACATGATCCTGACGTCACAGACCGACGGAGGACATGGTACGGACGTCAGAGAACAACAGAGGACAAGACCCGAACGTCAGAGACCGACAGAGGACATGGTCCGGACGTCAGAGACCCACAAAGAAGATAGTTACGGTCGTC
>BLSH010490511.1:403003-420205 GCA_018402905.1 Glandirana rugosa | reverse complement strand
AGAGGAGACAGCCAGAGACTGCAGGCCTTTTTCAGGAGAAAGCCAGAGAGTGCAGGCCAGAAACAGGAGACAACCAGAGACTGCAGGCCTTGTACAGGAGATAGCCAGAGACTGCATGGTACAGGAGACAGCAAGGGACTGCATGGTATAGGAGACAGCCAAAGACTGAATTTTACAGGAGACAGCCAGGGACTGCATGGTACTGCAGACAACAAGAGACTGCAGGCCGGTACAGGAGACAGCCAGAGATTGCAGGTCTGGTACAGGAGACAGCCAGAGACTGAAGGCCTGATACAGGAGACAGCCAAAGAGTGCAGGCATGGTACAGGAGACAGCCAGAGACTGCAGGCATGGTACATGAGAGAGCCAGAGACTGCAGGCCTGGTACAGGAGACAGCCAGAGATTGCAGGCCTGGTACAGGAGGCAGCCAGAGACTGCAGGCTTTGTAAAGGAGACAGCCAGAGACTGCAGGCCTGGTATAGGAGACAGCCAGAGACTACAGGCCTGGTACAGGAGACAGCCAGAGACTGCAGGCCTGGTGTAGGAGACAGCCAGGGACTGCAGGCCTGGTACTGGAGACAGCCAGAGACTGCAGGCATGGTACAGGGGACAGCCAGAGACTGTAGGCATGGTACAGGAGACATACAGATACTGCAGACATGATACAGGAGACAGCCAGAGACTGCAGGCCAGGAACAGGAGACAATCAGAGACTGCAGGCATGGTACAGGAGACAGCCAGAGACTGGAGGCCAGCTAAAAGAGACAGCCAGAGACTGCAGTCCTGGTACAGGAGAAAGCCAGAGACCGCAGGCCTGGTACAGGAGACAGCCAGAGACTGCAGGCCTAGTACAGGAGACAGACAGAGACTGCAGGCATGGTACAGGGGACAGCCAGAGACTGCAGGCATTGTACAGGAGACAGACAGAGACTGCAGGCATGGTACAGGAGATCGTCAGAGACTGCAGGCCTGGTTCAGGAGACAGCCAGAGACTGCAGGCCAGGAACAGGAGACAATCAGAGACTGCAGGCATGGTACGGTGAGACAGCCAGAGACTGCAGGCCTGGTACAGGAGACAGACAGAGACTGCAGGCATGGTACAGGGGACAGCCAGAGACTGCAGGCATTGTACATGAGACAGACAGAGACTGCAGGCATGGTACAGGAGACCGTCAGAGACTGCAGTTCTGTTACAGGAGACAGCCAGAGACTGCAGGCCTGGTTCAGGAGACAACCAGAGACTGCAGGCCAGGAACAGGAGACAATCAGAGACTGCAGGCCTGGTACAGGAGACAGCCAGAGATTGCAGGTCTGGTACAGGAGACAGCCAGAGACTGAAGGCCTGATACAGGAGACAGCCAAAGAGTGCAGGCATGGTACAGGAGACAGCCAGAGACTGCAGGCATGGTACATGAGACAGCCAGAGACTGCAGGCCTGGTGCAGGAGACAGCCAGAGACTGCAGGCCTGGTACATGAGACAGCCAGAGACTGCAGGCCTGGTACAGGAGACAGCAAGAGACTGCAGGCCTGGTACAGGAGACAGCAAGAGACTGCAGGCATGGTATAGGAGACAACCAGAGATTGCAGGCCTGTTACAAGAGACAGCTAGAGACTACAGGCATGGTACAGGAGACAGCAAGACACTGCAGGCATGGTACAGGAGACAATCAGAGACTGCAGGCATTGATAGAAGAAACAGCCAGAGACTGCAGGCCTGGTACAGGAGACAGCCAGAGACTGCAAGCCCAGAACAGGAGACAACCAGAGACTGCAGGCATGGTACAGGAGGCAGCCAGACACTGCAGTCCTAGTACAGGAGATAGCCAGAGACTGCAGGCCCGGATTTGGAGGCAACCAGAGACTGCAGGCATGGTACAGGAGACAGCCAGGGACTGCAGACCTGGTGTAGGAGAAAGCCAGAGACTGCAGGCCTGGTACAGGGGACAGCCAGAGACTGCAGGCCTGCTAAAGGAGACAGCCAGAGACTGCAGGCCTGGTACCGGAGACAGCCAGAGACTGCAGGCATTGTACAGGAGACAGACAAAGACTGCAGGCATGGTACAGGAGACCGTCAGAGACTGCAGGTCTGGTACAGGAGACAGCCAGAGACTGCAGGTCTGGTACAGGAGACAGCCAGAGACTGCAGGCCAGGAACAGGAGACAATCAAAGACTGCAGGCATGGTACAGGAGACAGCCAGAGACTGCAGGCCTGGTACAAGAGATAGCCAGAGACTGCAGGCCTGCTAAAGGAGACAGCCAGAGACAGCAAGCCTGGTGCAGGAGACAGCCAGAGACTATAGGCCTGGTACAGGAGACAGCCAGAGACTAAAGGCCTGGTACTGGAGACAGCCAGAGACTGCAGGCCTCCTGGTGCAGGAGACAGCCAGAGACTACAGGCATGGCACAGGCAACAAGCAGAGACTGCATGGTACAGGAGACAGCCAGAGACTGCATGGTACATGAGACAGCCATGGACTGCATGGTATAGGAGACAGCCAAAGACTGCATGGTACAGGAGACAGCCAGGGACTGCATGGTACAGGAGATAGTCAGAGACTGCATGGTACAGGAGACAGCCAGGGACTGCATGGTACAGGAGACAGCCAGAGATGGCATGGTACAGGAGACAGCCAGAGACTGCAAGGTCTAGGAGACAGCCAGAAACTGCATGGTACAGGAGACAGCCAGAGACTGCATGGTACAGGAGAAAGCCAGGGACTGCATGGTACAGGAGACAGCCAGAGACTGCATGGTACAGAAGACAGCCAGAGACTGCATGGTACAGGAGAAAGCCAGAGACTACGTGGTACAGGAGACAGTCAGAGACAGCCAGAGATTGCATGGTGCAGGAGACAGCCGGAGACAGCCGGAGACAGCCGGAGACAGCCAGAGACTGCATGGTACAGGAGACAGCTGGAGACAGCCAGAAACTGCATGGAATAGGAGACAGCCAGAGACTGCATGGTGCAGGAGACAAGCAGAAACTGCATGGTGCAGGAAACCTCCTGTTAAGAGACAGTGATGCCACTACGAGGAGGCGGGGGTGGCAATGGCCAGAGCGGAGAAAGAGGCGGTCCACCCACAAGCAACTTCACTTCCGGTATCAGTTTCGGGGATCGGGAGCATTTTCGCGAGTACCGATACTCGCAAAAATGCTACTATCGGCACCGATATCGGTATTGGTGCATCCCTAGTTTTCAGGGATTGCCTAAAAGTGGACAAATTAGGAGATAACCAGACAGATTGGGGTAAAGAGTTCCAGAGAATGGGAAAGGCTTGGGAGAAGTTCTAAAGGCAAGCACAGGAGGAGGAGACAAGGGAGCTTGAGAACAGATAATGTAGGAGAGGACAATCTGGGTGATACATTGAGACAAGATTAGTGATGTAGCTTAGTACAGAGTTGTAAATGGTTTTGTACGTTTTAATTAGCATTTAGAGATTTATGCACTAGACAATTGAATGAAATTGGAGAGATTGACAGAGAGAGTAGAGGTTGGTAAGGTGGATGAATCTGACAGCAGCATTGATGACAAACAGAATGGGGGAAAGCCTGTGAAGGCCTATGAGGAGGGTGTTGCATTAGTCAGGGTGAGAGATAGCAAGGGAGTGAATGAGTAGCTCTCTGGTTTCCTTAGCTGAAAAGGGATCCTGTAGATCAGTGTACCTCAACTCCAGTCCTCAAGGCCCACCAACAGGTCATGTTTTCAGGATTTTCCTCCGATGAATCAGCTGCGGTAATTACTAAGGCAGTGAAACTGATCAAATCACCTGTGCAAAATAATGGAAATCCTGAAAACATGACCTGTTGGTGGGCCTTGAGGACTGGAGTTGAGGAACACTGCTGTAGATGATATTGAGATGAAATCAAAAGAAAGATGTGAACAGTAATTGGATTTGGGGCAGAAAAGACAGGTCAGGGTCCAGGATTACACCTAACACCCTGGCAAGGGGGAAAGAAACTGATAGTTGTATTGCTGATATTGATGGAAAAGTTGGGGAGGGAGCATGGGTGGGGGTAAAAACTAGGACACTGTGAAACTGTTGAGTTTGTTATCAGAGAAAGGAAAGGGGGTGTTGGTAAGGTGTAGCAGAATATTAGGTCAAGGGTTTTACAATAAAGCCTCATGCACACTGGATGTTATAATAATGTTATAAAAATGCCAGTAGCTTTGCAGTGAGTTTTTCAACATTTTTGCAATAACGTTTTTTAGGGTTAGCATTTTTGGTTTTCTTTTTTTCCCAATGGGATCAAAAATGTAAAAAAACGCTGGTGAGCCCCGTTTTTGAGCATTTTTTGGCGTTAGAGAGTTTTTACAGCTGAAAAACTCCTCTCAGAACCCACTAGTTTTGGGGTTTTTTTACAGCCAAGAAACACAGTTTGTAACAGCCTATGTGTGCATGGACACATAGGATAACATTCCGGAGAGCTTATTGACTGTAGAAAAAAATGTCTAAAGCCAAAAACAGCAGCTGTAAAACGTCCAAAAACTTCCAGTGTGCATGAGGTCTAATAGTGAGTAGCAATGTTCATTGTGTTAGGTCAAAAAGATGAGGCTAAGTTGATAAACTGAGATGTAGCCAAGCTGTTAATATTAATGGGGGTGACAAAGTCAACAAGAATGATAGTGGGTGTTTCAGAAGAGAGAAAGTAGTGTAACCAGGCAGAAGTCATTAAGGCTGCATTCACACAGGGGCGACCCAACTTCAGCGTGACTTTGCTAGATGATTTCAGCACGACTTTCAGCATGACATTCAGCGCAACTTCAGGTGACTTACAACGCAACTTCATGCCAGGCGACTTTGTGGCCAATCAGAGCAGGCAGGGAGGGGTCGCCCTGGAAAAATTATTCTCTTTTCACCGTAAATTTGCTTCCATTTAGATGGGGGATCTGACTTGGAGGTGACTTATATTCAATTCTATGGGCAAAAGTTGAATAGAAGTCACTTAGAAGTCGTGCAGGAACCTTTTCTGAAGTCGCTCCAACTTCAGTAGTGTACATTAAGATGGCTCCCATTCATTTCAATGGGATTTCAAATGTCAAGCGACTTGGGGAGACTTGAGGTGACTCAAGTCGGAGAGAAAGTCACCCCTGTGTGAATGGGCACTAAAGGGGTTGTAAAAGTAATGAAAAAAAAAATAACAAACACATCTATACTTACCTACTCTGCACAATGTTTTCACACACAGCGGGCTGGAACCTCCTCTTTTCGGGTCCCCTGTTGGTGCTCCTGGCCCCTCCTCTCTGGCCAGTGCACCCATGGAAAGCCGCTTCCCATAGGGGCACTTGTGCATGCGTGCACCCGAGTCCCTCTGCTGCATCCATTGACACAAACAGCAGAACTCTGTCCTGTTCCTGCTTCCTCATCACTGGCTTTGATTGTCAGCACTGGGAGCCAATGGCTCCCAGTGCCCCAGCAAAGCCAACGAGACCCAGAAATGAGGGGAGAAGAGATTTGCAGACGTGCATGGTGCTGGGTAGAATGAGGTCTCAGGTAAGTAAAGGGGGGCTGAGGGAGCGATGCTGACACTTTAACATTTTTTACCTTAATGCAAGGAATGCAACAAGGTAAAAACATTTAGACTTTACAACCCCTTTAAGGATGCATGCCACTGGTCCAGGAGGCAGATGAATCACCACAATCCTCAGAGGAATTGAAAAAACATAAAAATACAAAGAGTCTCAAAAGAGGAGAGAGATAGAGAGGAAAGGATCGATGGGACTTGAAATGTGCTCACTGGTGACAGAAGAAATCCAACTTACCACCTTTTTGTCTAGTGGGTCTGGGTGAATGAGCCCAGTGGTGGCCACTATGTTAGAGGGCAGTAGGAAAGGTAGAGTCAGATTTTTGAAGGCAAGTTTCAATAGTGGCAACTAAGTTGAAGGAATGAGAGATAAAAGGTCATGGACAGAAGCAAGATAAGGAGAAAAAGAGTGTGTGATCTGAGTGTAGCAACTCATATATTTATTATAGTAAAGGACAATTAAAAGCTCACATGTAACAGTTAAAAACACTTGCTCATCAACATAGAGGGGCCTCTGGTGGAGTAACTCAGCACAGCAGGTTACCACAGTCCAGACAGAAGCACACTGTGTTTGCCACATTAAACCTATAGGACCAAGGGGACACCAGAGCACTTTACGTTAAGCGTAGAAGTAGACAGTAATAGTACTTGCTTATAAATTGGAAACTCAACTCACATAGACAAAAAGAAATGCTGTTTTGAATAACGTTCATGTGTGCAGTTGGCTCATGCATTAGGAAGGTGGAGCCTCATCAAAAAATGTACAGCCTGCGTAAACTGGATACCAGGCTGGGGGCCAGCCAGAATACTGGAAGCAGAAAGATGGCAGAGGGGGCTGTGGAGTGCAGAGTGGACTAGATGTGATCTCCCCCAATGTGCCGCTGACATCACATTTTGTTTGTCTGCTCTGTGCTCCATAGATCCCTCTGTCATTTTCCTGCTTCCTGTATTCCACCTGGACCTGGCACCTGGCCCAACATCCAAGGATGCGATTTTTGGCACTCCACATCCCCAATTGTCTTTCACCACAATATATATATATATATATATATATATATATATATATATATATATATATATATATATATATATATAAATATATCTACGCAGCCATATATGCATGGCCAAAAATATTACCACCCCTGCATTTCTGTCAGATAATGCACCATTTCGCCTAGAAAATTGTTGCAATTACAAATATTTATGTTCAAATATTCTCATGTTTATTTATTTTGTTTATTTTGGTATGACACAAAAAAGTGGAGAAACAAAAAGCCAAATCTGACACATTCCCCGCAAAACTCCAAAAATTAACTGGACAAAAGTATTGGCACCTTCTCAAATTTTTAAGAAATATTTGCATTCCAAGTTTGTGATGCTCCTGTAATTTGTAATCAAACTCACCTGTATCAATTAACAGGTGCTGACAATATAGAAATCACAGTGACAACCAGTTAAAATGGTGAAAAATGTAATAAACATTTCTCTTATGTGTCTCTGTGTGCCACACAGAGCATGGAGAAGAGAAAGAGCAGTAAAAAATTGTCAGAGGACTTGAGAACAAAAAAGATGGAAAAGCATGAGCAATCTCAAGGCTACAAGTCCATCCCCAGAGATTGTAATGTTCCTGTGACGTGGCCGAAAGAGAAAAATTGATTAAAGATTGCAACAAAGGATTGTTTGAATGGTGGATAAAGAGCTTTGATCAACTTCCAGACAAATTCAAGCTGTCCTTCAGGCACATAGTACAACTGTGTCAGCTCACACTATACATTGCCATCTGAATGAAAAGTGACGCTATGGTAGGAGACCCAGGAGGACCCCACTACTGGCGCAGAAACATAAAAAAGCCAGATTGGAGTTTGCCAAAAAAAAAAATTCCTTTTTAGAGAATGTGCTGTTGACAGACAAAACAAAATTACAGCTTTTTTGCAAAGACCATCATTCTACTGTTTTCAGGAAAAAAATGAGGCCTCTAAAGAAAAGAATACAGTCCCTACAGTCAAACATGGTGAAGGTTCACTGATGTTTTGGGGTTGCTTTGCTACTTCAAGCACTGGATGTCTTGACCGTGTGCATGGCATTATGAAATCTGAAGACTACCAAAGAATCCTGGGTGCAATGTAGGGCCCAGTGTCAGAAAGCTGGGTTTCTGTCAGAGGTCATGGGTATTACAGCAGGGCAATGACCCAAAGCACACGTCAAAAGCACCCAGATATGGTGACAAAGCGCTGGAGAGGAGTTGAGAAAAGGAACCCTTCATATCTGAGAGACCTGGAGCAGTTGGTGAAAGAAGAGTGATCTAAAATTCCAGTAAAGAAGTGTAGGAAACACATTGATAGTTACAGGAAGCAATTGATTTCAGTTATTTTTTCTAAGGGATGTGCTACAAAATATTAAATTGAGGGTGCCAATAATTTTGTCCAGTCCATTTTTGGAGTTTTGGATTTGGCTTTTTGTTTCTCCACTTTTTTGTGTCGTAGCAATACAAACCATGTCATGGGTAAAATATGTATTGAACATGTCACCAATTTTCTAGGTAAATATGATGCCATGGCATACAATGGAACGACAAGGGGAAAAATTATTGAACACATGAAGAAAGGGAGGTGCAAAAAGGCATGTGAAGCCAAGACACCAGCTGAAATATATCAGTAATTAGAAAGCAATCCTGCCCCATGTCAGTGAAAATTAATATCAACTGGTTCAGTCTCAACCAATGGCCTATAAAAAGGTGTCTCGTTTCTAAGGTGTCACACAAGAAACATTTCATGATGGGTAAAAGCAAAGAGCTCTCTCAAGACCTTTACAACCTTATTGTTGCAAAACATACTGATGGCATTGGTTACAGAAAGATTTCTAAACTTCTGAATGTTCCAGTGATCACTGTTTGTATGTGTCGGTTGCATGGGTTGTTAGCAACATGTGGTAAACATTTGATGTCAATAGCACCTTTAGAAATATATTTACCTAGAAAAATGGCGACGTGTTCAATACTTATTTTACCCACTGTATATATAAAGTATCTCACAAAAGTGAGTCCATCCTTCACATTTTTGTAAATATTTTATTATACCTTTCCATGTGACAACACTGAAGAAATTACACTTTGCTACAATGTAAAGTGGTGAGTGCACAGCTTGTATAACAGTGTAAATTTGCTGTCTCCTCAAAGTAACTCAACACACAGCCATGTCTAAACCACTGGCAACAAAAGTGGGTACACCCCTAAGTTAAAATATCCAAATTGGGCCCAAAGTGTCAATATTTTGTGTGGCCACCATTATTTTCCAGCACTGCCTTAACCCTCTTGGGCATAGAGTTCCCTAGAGCTTCACAGGTTGCCACTGGAGTCCTCTTCTACTCCTCCATGACATCACAGAGCTGGTGGATGTTAGAGACCTTGCGCTCATTCCCCTTCCATTTGAGGATGCCCCACAGATGCTCAATAGGGTTTAGTTCTGGAGACATGCTTGGCCAGTCCATCACCTTTACCCTCACTTTCTTTAGCAAGGCAGTGGTCATCTTGGAGGTGTGTTTGGGGTCATTATCATGTTGGAATACTGCCCTGCAGCCCAGTCTCCAAAGGGAGGAGATCATGCTCTGCTTCAGTATTTCACAGTTCATGTTGGCATTCATGGTTCCCTCAATGAACTGTAGCTCCCCAGTGTCGACAGCACTCATGCAGCTCCAGACCATGACACTCCCACCACCATGCTTGCCTGTAGGCAAGACACACTTGTCTTTGTACTCCTCACCTGGTTGCTGCCACACATGCTTGACTCCATCTGAACCAAATAAGTTTATCTTGGTCTTATCAGACCACAGGACATGGTTCCAGCAATCCACATACTTAGTCTGCTTGTCTTCAGTGAATTGCGGGCTTTCTTGTGCATCATCTTTACAAGAGGCTTCCTTCTGGTACGACAGCCATGCAGACCAATTTAATGCAGTGTGCGACCTATGGTTTGAGCACTGACAGGCTGACCCCCCGCCCTTTTAACCTTTGCAGCAATGCTGGCAGCACTCATACATATATTTCCAAAAGACAACTTCTGGATATGACACTGAGCATGTGCACTCAACTTTTTTGGTCGACCATGGCAAGGCCTGTCCTGAGTGGAACCTGTCCTGTTAAACCACTGTATGGTCTTGGCCACAGTGTTGCAGCTCAGTTTCAGTGTCTTGGCAATCTTCTTATAGCTTAGACCAGAGATATGCAATTAGCGGACCTCCAGCTGTTGCAAAACTACAAGTCCCATCATGCCTCTGCCTCTGGGTGTTATGCTTGTGCCTGTGAGAGCGTTGCTAAGCCTCATGGGACTTGTAGTTCTGCAACAACTGGAGGTCCGCTAATTGCATATCCCTGGCCTAGACCATCTTTATGTAGATCAACAATTCTTTTTTTCAGATCCTCAGAGTTCTTTGCCATCAGGTGCCTTGTTGAACTTCCAGTGACCAGTATGAGAGAGTGAGAATGATAACACCAAATTTAACACACCTGCTTCCCATTCACACCTCAGACCTTGTAACACTAATGTGTCACATGACACCCAGGAGGGAAATGGCCAATTGGGCCCAATTTGAACATTTTCACTTAGGAGTGTGCTCGCCTTTGTTGCCAGTAGTTTAGACATTAATGGCTGTGTTCTACTTTACATTGTAGCAAAGTGTAATTTCTTCAGTGTTGTCACATGAAAAGATATAATAATAATAATAAAATATGTACAGAAATGTGAGGGGTGTACTCACTTTTTGTGAGATACTGTATATATGTATATGCTGTGGGGTGGAGAAGAGGTGAAAAACAATTATAATTTGAGGGCAGAGGACACTAATTTTAGAAGGAAGGGTAGAGGGAGCATATTAAGGTATAGAGAGTGTAAGAGATGCTTTAAAAAATGTTGGTTTGCCTATAGTCTGTCCAGGGTGAAGCATGGTTGTTTTTTGCTGTATCGTCTTTCTGCTTTAGTTGAACTGATGTGTTAAACTGTTTAATTATTTTTTTTTAAAAAATAGAGAGATTGGACAGAGACATATTCATAAATTGATCAATTAGGAACTGATAAGAGACACTTAAACAGAAGGGGAAATTGTCAAACTAGACCAGTCACAGACACAGGCTCAATTAATTCTAGCGGAGTGCTGCCACTGTCTGTGTGTAGAGTGGGCTGTGTGAGATCCTGCCTTATTCTTCTGTCTCTCTCTCCTTTACCAGACTGCTGTGTAACTAGGTCAGCTGTGTGCCTGTAGGGTGTGGGCTTTCCTCTCTCTCCCCCACTACCCTCCTGGCACCAGAGTGGCTCTGTGAATCCCTTGCTCCTTGCCCCATCCCTCCTGACAGCAGTGTCAGTGGACCAATCAGGGAAGGATGGAGGAGGATCGTGGGAACTGTAGTTCTTAAAGGAGCACTGCACAGCACAGTAGATGGAGTGGTAAACTTCAATACCCAGGATTTATTGCTCACAAGAGGAGCAGAGATATGACTTTTCCTTTGCAATTCTTGAGAAATGTGGGTCTTTTGCATGAGCAAGCCAAGTCATGCAGACCTGTGGCTGTGGCTGGGACTGCACAGAAACTAGGGTGCTATTTCAGAGAGGTGCAGGGACTAGAAAGTGCAGACGTGTTGCCTTTGGTTAGACTGGGTGACCTTGCTGTACCCATAAGAGCCTGCGGACTAAGCCACAGAGAGATCATCTGCTGAATTGGGACCAACGAGGACCAGAACTGATAGAGTCAGCCTTGTGTGCGCCAATTTGAGAGGACTAATTCATTGGGTCCTGGTTAACTGAGGACAGCAGACCACCAAGTGATCTGGACCAGATTTCTGTGTACCAGGAGGACATGTGAGACAAGTATTGGGTAAAGGTGTGTCCAATGTAGTGACAGCTCAGTATAGCAGTGGTGTGGAGTTTGTAGGGTTGCAGTATAGGTCTGGGTTGAATGCAATATGAGCTGGGTGCACTTGACACCCTGCTCTCAGCAACTCAATCCCTACTGGCAGTGCAATCAGTGAGTTAGTAGCCCTCTCACCAGTCCCCGGGGTACAGCTGTATATGTCTGAGGTGGAAGGCTGCTCCAGCCCTTCTCTACCACATAGCTGTTTAGGTGCTGGTGGTGTGGCTAATGCTCTGCTTTTTTGACTATATCACCAATGTTTTGGACTAGGGTGGTACTGTGGACATCTTAGCTATATCTTATCTCTGTCAGCAAGACATGAGAGAGAGAGGGAGAGAGAGAGAAAGAGAGGGTGAGAGGGTGAGAAAGAGAGAGTGAGAAAGAGAGAAAAATAACGAGAGAGAAGAGAGGGAGCGCAAATGCAGCACCTGTACTTTTTGGGCGCAGATAAACTCCCACATTTTACTGTGTAAAGACAAAGCAACCAAGTGCATGTGGTTATATAAATATATTCCCTCCTCAGAATAATCAAGTTCAAACAACCGCCCAAGTTTACCTCCTTAATGACCAGGCCATGTTTTGTGATACAGCACTGCATTACTTTAACTGATAATTGCATGCTCATGAGACATTGTACCTAAATAAAATCAATGTCATTTTTTTCCCCACAAATATAGCTTTCTTTTGGTGGTATTTGATTACCTCTGTGTTTTGTTTTTTTGCGCTATAAACAAAAAAATACTTTTTGAAGTCTTTGAAAAAAATATTTTTTGCTTTTTGCTATAATATATATCCAAAAAAAAATTAAAAAATAATAATGTTGTCATGTTACAACTAAAAGCATAAATTTATTTTTTGGGAAAATAAAAATGTTATCACCATAAAAATGTGACAGACCAACACAAAGTGGCACATAATTGTGAAGTGGAAGGAAAATGATAACTGTTTTTTAAATTTTTTAGAAATTAATATGTGAAAAGTGTGGCGTGCATTTGTATTCAGCCCCCCCTGAGTCAATACTTTGTAGTACCACCTTTCTCCACAATTACAGCTGTAAGTCTTTTTGGAGATGTCTCTACCAGCTTTGCACATCTACCGTGTTTCCCCGAAAATAAGACATCCCCTGAAAATAAGACCTTCCTATAGGTTTCGTTCGTTGTGAAATATAAGGCATCCCACCGAAAATAAGACATCCCCGATAATAAGGCATCCACCCCGATAATAAGGCCCCCCGGCTCTGTCTCGGAATGAAAGTTACCGGTAATTAACCATAAACTGGTTACTTCGGTCACTGCTGTGTGGAGGCGGAGCGGACGTCGGAGTGAGCGGTGAGCGCGGGAGAGAGGAGGAGGAGACTTTTGCGACTGTGCTGTGAAGAACAGGAGGATCAGAGCGGACGGGAAGCGGCGAAGGTGAGTGCTTGTCTGTCTCTGGTGACACTGCCTGATGCTCGCAGCCGCCCTCATGATGTCAGTGGCAGACCCTGCTCCAGCCCAGGTCCAGGCCCTAGCCAGCCCAGTGACAGTCCCCAGGGCCAGGCAGGCCCCAGCTAGGCCAGCGCAGTGACAGTGTCTGGTGAAAGTGTACACTGGCACAGGGGTGGGGGGGGAGGGGGATCACTTACTGTAAAATGACACAGGAGGATCAGAGGGGGCAATTAAAATGACACAGCAGGATCACAGGGGGCAATCAAAATGACACAGGAGGATCAGAGGGGGCAATTAAAATGATACAGGAGGATCAGAGGGGGCAATTAAAATGACACAAGAGGATCAGAGGGGGCAATCAAAATGACACAGGAGGATCAGAGGGGGCAATTAAAATGACACAGGAGGATCAGAGGGGGCAATTAAAATGACACAGGAGGATCAGATACCGTATTCTTCTTCATGTAAAAATAAGACATCCCCTGAAAATAAGACCTAGCACATCTTTGGGAGCAAAAATTAATATAAGACACTCTTATTTTCGGGGAAACAGGGTAGAGAGGACATTTTTGCCCATTCTTCTTTGCAAAATAGCTCAAGCTCTGCCAGATTGGATGGCAATGTCTTACCACAGATTCTCAATTGTATTTAGGTCTGGACTTTGACTGGGCCATTCTAACACATGAATATGCTTTGATCTAAACCATTCCATTGCAGCTCTGGCTATATATTTAGGGTTCTTGTCCTGCTAGAAGATGAACCTCCACCCCAGTCTCAATTCTTTTGCAGACTCTAACATGATTTCTTCTAAGATTGCACTGTATTTGGCTCCATCCATTTTCCCATCAACTCTGACCAGCTTCCCTCCCTGCTGAAGAAAAGCATCCCCACAAAGCATCCCCACAACATGATGCTGCCACCACCATGTTTCACGGTGGAGGTGGTGTGTTCAGGATGAGTGCAGTGTTAGTTTTCTGCCAAACATAGAGTTTTGCTTTTAGGCAAAAGTTCCATTTTGGTCTCATCTGACCAGAGCACCTTCTTCCACATGTTTTCTGTGCCCCCACATGGCTTCTCACAAACTGCAGATGGGACTTCTTATGGCTTTCTTCTTGCCACTCTTCCACAAATGCCAGCAGTACCAGCCAGCAATAATATCCAGCAGTACCATCTGGCAGTCCCATCCAGAAGTACCCACAGCAGTAACAGGCAAAAGTACCCCCGGCAGTACCAGCTAGCAGTACCATCCAGCAGTACCCCCAGCAGTACCAGCCAGTAGTACCCTCAGCAGTACCAGCTGGCTGTATCATCCACCAGTATCAGCCAGCACTACCCACAGAAGTACTAGCCTGCACTACCATCCAGCAGTACCAGCCAGCAGTACCCCCAGGAGTACCAGTCGGCAGTACCATCCAGCAGTACCAGCCAGCAGTACCATCCGCCAGTACCAGCCAGAAGTACCCCCAGCAGTACCATCCGGCAGTACCACCAGCAGTACCATCCAGCAGTACCCCCAGCAGTACCAGTTAGCAGTACCATCTGGCAGCACCCCCAGCAGTGCCAGCCAGCTGTACCAGCCAGCATTATCCCCAATAGTACCAGTCGGCAGTACCATCCGGCAGTACCAGCCAGCAGTACCATCCAGCAGTACCAGCCAGCAGTACCCCCAACAGTATCATCCGGCAGTACCAGCCAGCAATACCATCCAGCAGTACCATCTGGCAGTACCATCCAGCAGTACCCCCAGCAGTACCATCCAGCAGTACCCCTAGCAGTATCAGATTCAATGGACTACTCAGTCTTTTTCTGCCATCACTTTTCTATGTTTATATGTTACCAGCCAGCAGTACTATCTGACAGTACCCCCAGCAGCACCAACCAGCATTATCCCAGGCAGTACAAGCCATCAATACCTTCCTACTGTTCCCCCAGCAGTACCCCCCAGCAGTACCATCTAGCAGCACCATCCAGCAGTACCAGCCAGCAATACCCCCAGCAGTACCATCCAGCAGTACCCCCAGCAGTACCATCCAGCAGGCTCCCCAGCAGTACCAGCCAGCAGTACCCCCAGCAGTACCATCTGGCAGTACCCCCAGCAGTACCAGCCAGCAAAACCCCCAGCAGTGCCAGCAGTATCATCCAGCAGAACCATCCGGCAGTACCCCCCAGCAGTACCAGCCAGCAGTACCATCCAGCAGTATCTGACAGCATTGCCAGCAGTACCATCCAGCATTATCAGCCAGCAGTACCATCGGGCAGTACCCCCAGCAGTACCAGCTAGCAGTACCATCTGGCAGTACCCCCAGCAGTACCAGCCAGCAGCACCATCCTGTAGTACCCCCAGCACTACCAGCCAGCAGGTATATATATCTGGGTGTTGTGTGTGTGTGTGTGTGTATATATATATATATATATATATATATACACACACACACACACACACTTTTTTTTATTTTTAAGGTAGGGGGATTTTGGGTGAGTTCCCACACTTTTTTTCACAGGACTTGACCCCTGACAACAAGTGTAAAGTCTACGTGCCTTAGGGCTACAGAGCATGCTCATTGTAGCACATTAGAACAAAGGCAAAAAAAGAGAAGAAAAAAAAGGGAGAAGGGAGATAGAGGGTGAGAAAGGGAATACAGGAGAGGAAAGGGGGATGAGAACCTCAGGCCTCATGTGGATTTCCACACTAGGATCAATGTCCACCAGCCTACTGTCAAAATCTAAGGGCATAAAATGGCAACCCATGGCCCAGATCTGGTGGAATTTAGGCATTACATCTGTCAGTCTCAGTGTTCATTTTTCATTAACAAAAGTTGAGCGCATCCTCTTTTTCACTGTCATTAATGAGAGAAAGATAGCCAAGGTTTAGCTTTTTAAATAACAAAAGAAGTGCAGTGCAATAGCAAAATTATAGAAGTGCTAAAATGAGCACTGTTATAATTTTGCTATTGCACTGCACTTCTTTTCTTATTTATATAGTGTTATTGGTAGTGTTGAATATACTTTAAAGTGATTGTAAAGGCAGAACGCTTTTTATCGTAATGCATTCTATGCACTAAGATGAAAAGCCTTCTGTGTGCAACAGCCTCCTCAGCCCCCCTAACACTTACCTGAGGTCCTTCTCTGTCTTAATGGACACATGGAGCTGTGACTCGCCTCGGGCACTGAACAGGAGGGAGGGGTCAGGAGCACAGAAGAGGGACCCAAGAAGAGGAGAATCCAGGCTGCTCTGTGCAAATCCACTGTATAGAGCAGGTAAGTATGACATGTTTGCTATTTTTATAGGAAAAAAACTTAGACTTTACAATCACTTTAAGTGTTCAATTTGCGTCTGTTATATTTTTTTTATTGACTTCTGAATATTAGTGTGCAGATTGAGCTGATTGTTTTTACCTAAATAAGCTTTAGCTATTGTTTGGTTGGTCACAATAAGGAGGAGTCATTAATACCACAGCTATTGAACCACCAGACAAGTCCACCAAGTGTGGAGACACATCCCCAGATCTGAGCACCCTCAAAAACAAGCCTCCGCAGGGCCTGAGGTATTTTGTGCAATTCTAGTCATGGTCATTTACTTTTCACATGTCTGAAACCTGGAACTCAAGGGGATTTACATAGGTTAAAGGTGCTGAGACTCAAGTAGTTAACCTGTTGAGATCCGCGCTATAGACGAAAGACGGCTACAGCGCGGATCTCAATCTCCGGGAGGACGTCTATTGACGTCCTCCCCTTTCCACGCCCTCGGCGCGCAATCACAGGCGGCAGCAGCGCGCGCGGCCGCCGCTCGCTGCGTGGGCGCGCCCGCAGCTCGGGCGGACTCGATGTCCGCTCGAGACCCGCGATCGCCTGCGGAGCTGCAGAACGGGGAACCACCGATGTAAACACGGCGGTTTCCCGTTCTGTGAGAGGGGGACAAGCAGATCTACTGATCCCGGTCACTGGGATCAGTTAGATCTGTTATGTCCCTGCCAACCCATCCCCCCCCACAGTTAGAACACACCAAGGGAACACTGTTAACCCCTTCACTGCCCCCTGCAGTTTAACCCCTTCACTGCCAGTGACATTTATACAGTAATCAGTGGACATTTAAATTTCTGATCGCTGTATAAATGTCATTGGTCCCAAAAAAGTGTCAAAAATGTCCGACATGACCGCCCCAATATCGCAGTCCCGATAAAAATCACAGATAGCCGCCATTACTAGTAAAAAAAAAAAAAATAATAAAAACGCCATAAATCAATTCCCATAGTTTGTAGATGCGATAACTTTTGCGCAAACCAAATCAATAAACGCCGATTGAGATTTTTTTTTACCAAAAATATGTAGATTTTCAATAGCGTAGATGTT
>BLSH010490511.1:341593-361200 GCA_018402905.1 Glandirana rugosa | reverse complement strand
TCTCTTATACACATCTTGTCTTTGAAAGGCTAAGGAAGAACCAACGTTATATTAAATTGGAGAAATGTGAGTTTGAACGAACCCAGATGCCCTTCTTGGGATATATCATTTCTCCTAAAGGAGTAAGCATGGATCCTGAGAATATCAAAGCAGTAGTGGATTGGCCTGCCCCTAGAAATATTAAAGAAATACAACGATTTGTTGGTTTTGCCAATTTCTACAGAAAATTCATAAGAAACTTATCTAAAGTGATAGCACCAATTACACAGCTGACAAAGAAAGGGATGCCCTTTGTGTGGTCAACTGAGGCACAGACTGCTTTTATTAAGCTGAAGACTCTTCACTTCTGCACCAATATTGATACATCCTTATCCTGCAGTTCCTTTTATAGTGGAAGTGGATGCCTCAGACTCTGCTGTGGGAGCTATCCTTTCTCAGCGAAAAGGCGAAAAGATGCAGCTTCATCCTTGTGCGTATTTCTCTCGCTTAATGTCATCAGCCGAAAGAAATTATGACATTGGGAATAAGGAGTTATTGGCAATTAAGGAAGCCTTTTCTGAAAGGAGGCATCTGTTGGAAGGGGCTAAGCATCCAGTAACTGTTCTTACTGATCATAAAAATCTAGAATTAATTCGTTCTGCCAAGAGGATGTCTTCTAGACAAGCACGTTGGTCACTATTCTTTTCCATGTTTAATTTCATTATCCTGTATCGACCTGGATCAAGGATTGGTAAGGCCAATGCATTATCAAGGATGTTGACTGAACCATACCAGGAAGGGAAACCTGAATGTACTATCCTGCCTCAAAAGAACTTCATAGGGGTCACGGGTTTCAAGACATTTGTGAGTCTCCTAAAGGAGGGGTATGAAAATGACCCCCTTCGCAATCATCCGCCTATGGATATTAACCTTGTGTACAAGAACGGCTTTTGGACTCATGCACATAGTCTCTATGTACCCGAATCTGCTCGGATTGAAGCCCTCAGGTTGGTTCATGACTCAAAACTTGCTGGGCATTTTGGGATTTCCAAAACAGAAGAACTCTTGTCACGTTCCTTTTGGTGGCCCAGCTATAAGAATGATGTCAAACACTATGTGGCCTCATGTCTGACCTGTGCACGCAGTAAGACTCCCCGAGCCTCTCCTTTGGGGTTGCTCCAGCCACTTCCTGTCCCATCAAGACCATGGGGATCAATCTCCATGGACTTTGTGGTAGATTTTCCTCCTTCAAAAGAAATGACCAATATTTTGGTCGTTGTTGACCGTCTCACCAAGATGGCTCATTTTATACCTGTTAAGGGGGTGCCTTCTGCTGAACAGACTGCTGAGTTAATGGTTCAAGAAGTATTTAAACTACATGGAATTCCTGACGATGTGGTGTCTGATAGAGGAGTACAATTTACTTCAAAATTTTGGAAAAATTTTTGCTCAGCCTTAGGTGTAACAGTTAATCTATCTTCTGCTTTTCATCCCCAGTCTAATGGCCAGACCGAGAGGACCAATCAAACATTGGAGCAGTACCTTCAATGTTTTGTCAGTTATCTCCAGGATGACTGGGTGGATTATCTTTGTACAGCAGAGTTTGCTTACAACAATTCTAAACATAGCTCCACTTCTCAAAGTCCTTTTTATTTAAACAACGGGTATCATCCAGTCTTTATTCCTGATCTCCCTATCTCAACTCCAATTCCTTCTATTACCAACAGATTAACTACTTTGCGGGAGATTCAAGAGAAATTGATTGAGACTTTGAGGGAGGCTCAGGAATGTTACAAGAAGGCTGCTGATAGACATCGCAGAGCATTTCCTACTTTTCATGTGGGTGACAAAGTTTGGTTATCAACCAAAAATTTGAAGGTTCATGTTCCGTCTGCAAAACTGGACCAAAAGTTTGTAGGACCATTCAAGATTTCTGCTGAGATCAATCCAGTTACCTTTCGGTTAAAACTTCCTGACAGTATGAAAATTCACCCTGTGTTTCACATATCGCTTCTTAAACCATTTCAGGAAAATCCTTTTTCTGGAAGAATTCTTCCACCTCCTCCACCAGTTGAGGTACAAGGTGAAGTAGAATTTGTGGTGGAGAAAATTCTTGATTCTAGGATCTTTAGAAACAAGCTACAATATCTGGTCCAATAGGAAGGATATGGGCCAGAAGAAAATTCTTGGGAACCTGAGGAGAATGTTCATGCCCCTAGATTGACAAGAGAATTCCACCAGAGGTTTCCTCACAAACCCAGTCCTAAGACGTCCAGAGGATGTCCTGAGGGGAGGGGAGTACTGTCAGGACCTGGAATTGAACCTGGGACTTCTTCCGTGTTTGGCGTTGATCCTTCTCACTGAGCCATCTGAGATGCTGGACAGCTCCCTGCCTGATCTGTTGGATATTCTGCCTGGTTCATTAGACAACCCTGTCTTATGTCTTGATTGCTGGTGAACCTTGAACTTCTTGCTCCTCCCATGAACTTCCTTTATAAGCCTTGTCTCTGAACTTCCTCTTTGCCAGGTTATTGTGCTTTCTTAGCCAGTGCCTTGCTTTGCCTTCCCTGCTGCTGACCGGATTGCTACCATTCGTTATCGACCCTCGGCTTGTTCCACGACTTCTCTTCTGCCTGATCCCAACCTGCAACTACTCGTTACCGACCTTTTGGCTTGCCTATTGACCACGCTTCTGTCAGATCCTTATCGGCTCATCTGCTACTGGACCCCGGTTTGCTAACACCCTGGTGGGGCAACCCTGAGGACCGCGACCTGGTACCGACACGCAGCCAAATCCATCTCCACCATTAGGAGCTCTGGTGAACACTGGTCGGTACTTAGATTCCGCACCTCAGGTGAGCCTGTGGCATCTGCCAGGGGAACTACCGGTGTATCTATCCTGCTGGTCAGTCCGGCAACTGCTATAGCTACGGGTCTTCAAGCCTGACGCCCGATCGTGACAGCCTCCCTGGTGAAAATGACTATCCTACCTAGGTTTTTGTACCTGCTCCAAATGATCCCCATCCATATTCCCAAAGCCTTCTTTATCTCCTTCCGCTAAATGTGCTCCTCCTTTATATGGAAGCATAAAAGACCCCGGATTAAATTTGCCCTACTCTGCCTCCCCAAAAACAAGGGAGGAATAGCAGTACCTGACCTCCAACGTTACTACTGGGCCTCCCTACTTACTCGCATAGTAGATTGGAACATCCACCAAGATGTGAAAGATAGGGTCAAGCTTGAATATCTATCATCAACCTACAATCTCAGACTCTCTCCATGGGTTGATCCCAAACACATAACCTTAAACCTAAAAACTCATCCCCTGATCAGCCCCACTTTAAATGCCTTTAAAGAAGCTATCCTAAACAACAGCCCTAAATCCTGGAAGAGCCCTCTCACCCCCCTGAGGGCCAACCCAGATTTCCTGCATGGAACCAATGACAACTACCTGTCACATTGTTGGCCTCATAGAGACATATTGACATCCCACTTTTTCCACAGAAACAAGTTGCTATCCCTAGAAGAAGTCAACGCCAAAATAAGACCTCATGTGATCCCCAGATGGTCATACATTCAAATAAGTCACTTCCTAACAAACAAAGAGAATACAACCCACTGGACTAGACATATCACTACACTGGAAGACCTCTGCACCAGAAAGAACCCCCAAAGACACACCATCTCCACTGTTTACTTTATCCTCTTCGCGGAACAAAACGCTTTCTCCTCCTGGGCCTTTAGAGCATGGGAAAAAGATCTAAATGTATCTCTATCTGACTCCGAGTGGGAACAAATATGTATGCACACACACAAAGGGTCCCTAAATGTAGCTACACAGGAAAGTGGGTACAAAGTACTCACAAGATGGTACAGAACCCCAGACCTTATTCACAAATTCAACCCTCAATCTCAAAATAAATGCTGGAGATGCAATGCCGAAGATGGCTCGATGTATCATATCTGGTGGTCTTGCCCTAGAATCCAAAAATTTTGGGAAATGATACATAAACACATCCACACGATCTCTTCAGAGAATCTAACATTTTCCCCTGCCACCTATTTGCTCCAATGCACCAACATCCCCAGAAGGAAATACCACAAATCCCTGACTCAATATCTAATTAACACTGCTAGGCAATGTATTCCCTCTCACTGGCTAAAAACTACCATACCTTCGAGAGGGGAGTAGTTTCACAGAATCAACCGTACAGAAAAAATAGAAGAGCTAATCAGTATCTCACAAGAAAAACTCTCTACACACACAGCCACATAGTATGGTTGGCAAGCGTTCAAAACGACACCCCTTTATGCAGATTAGTGCTGACTTTATCTCCCCGACCCAAGGCGCTCTCTATCGTAGGATGTGGATCCCATGTAGGATCCCTTTTGGGACCATAGATCCACATCCTTTAATTAATCCTAGAATCATTATGGTGCATTTCATACGTTAATCTTATGACTCTCAACAGCAAGCCGGGGGGAGTGCCCTCCAACCATCCTTATATTCCCTCTCTATTATTATGTATTTATATATATTATTTACTTATTTATTTTTTCCTCTCTCCTTTTCCTCTTTCTTTCTTCCTTCTCTCCCCTTCCCCTTTCTATTTCCGCTCCTTCCTCATTCTCCTTCTCCTGCATTTACTTTCAATAAAATTATGTAAAAAAATAAATAAATAAAATGGAGAAGCCTAAATAAGGGTTTGGAGAAACCATCTTGTTTAGCATTGAGGAGAGATACCTCTGGACTCTGGGGGACCGAGAGGCCTGAAATCTTACGAATCAAATGGAAAATTTTATTCCAAAAGCCCCTAAGACGGGGGCATTCCCACCAAATGTGGAGAAAGGAGCCCGTGTGGCCACATCCTCTGAAACAAAGACCAGAGGTACCCGGAAACATAGCTGCCAGCCGAGTTGGTACCAAATACCAACGGGTAATAACCTTTATGCTGGCCTCTCTCAATGAGATGTTAGTAATCCCCTTAAAGCATCTCATAAACAAGGCACTCCACCTGTCTACCTCCCAAACCACTTCCAAGTCCTTCTCCCATTTCTCCGCAAAGGGGGTTTTAGTTGAGTTCTTCATAAGGGATGCATAAATCAGGGAGATACCCCCTCTCTGATCATCAGTCTCTGAGCACCATTTTTCGAATGGGGTAATACCTGCATGGCTGTTTCTAGACTTCCACCAAGAGGACAAGAAGTGATTTATTTGGAGAAAGCGAAATTTTTCGGAAGGTGGCATATCTAAATTGTTGGTGCAATGAGCTAAGGAGAGAGGGCCAGCAGAATTTAGAAAGTGACCTATTCTATATAAGCCCTTATCCGTCCACCATTTAAAAGCTTTGATATCTAGGCCTGGGGGGAATTGAGGATTATTAAAGAGATGAGTAAGGGGACAGAGACTCAAAATTAAATTGGAGGACTTAAGGACTAAATCACAAAGGGCCAAAGAGTGGGACAGAGTAGGGGCAAGTATTGGGGGCCTCAACCTATGTGGGGCCCCTACTAGAAAATCAATAGTGTTGAGGGGAACCGCCGGTCTCTCTATTTTAGTCCAATCCAGTCTAGTGCCTCTGGAAAAAATGGTGGAAAATTGGACCAGCTGAGCCGCCTGATAATATTTATAGAGATGAGGAAGTCCCAGACCCCCCTGGTCACGTCTCCTGTAGAGGACATTGGCCGAGTATCTAAAGCCCTTACGGGCCCAAATAAATCTCAAAGTTTGGGATTGCAGTTTTTGTAAGTTAGATTTCCTGATTGGGATAGGGAAAGCTCTGAAGAAATAACGAATCCTAGGTAAGAGGTTCATTTTGACTGTGTGTATCCTACCTAGCCATGAAAGGCCCTCCTGGTCCCATCTGATAAGACCATTCGCTAATTTCTTGAGGAGGGGAGGATAGTTGGCTTCGTATAGTTGGTTAATGTTGGCTGACAGGTTGACCCCCAGATAGGGTATCAGAGTAGTATTCCATGTGAAGTTATAGAGATTTTTCAAACGTAAAAGTGTCGATTCAGGAGTGGAAATGTTCAATGCTGCTGATTTGGACCAATTCACTCGCAATCCGGAAGCATCCCCAAAAATTTGAAGTAAATTAATAACCTGAGGGGTAGAAGACAGAGGAGAGGAGATAAATAAGAGCAAGTCATCAGCAAATAATGCACATTTATGGGACCCAGAACCACACTCAATCCCTTTGACGTCTAGATTATTCGTAATGGCAATGGCTAGAGACTCCATCGCAATTGCGAATATTAGAGGGGATAAGGGGCAACCCTGCCTAGTGCCCCTAAATATGGGAAAGGGATCTGAGTAATAGTTCTGCAATTTGACCTGGGCACTTGGGTTCGAATAAAGAGCCCTAAGAGTTTGAAGAAATCTAGGGCCAAATCCCCATCTACCCAAGACCTCAAAAAGGTAGGACCAGTCCACTGTGTCCAAAGCTTTTTGCAGATCGACCGACAGTAGGTACCCCTCACGACTAGGGCCCCATCCCAATTTGAATTGAGGAGAGAAATGATATCTACTGCTCTGCGGATCTGGTCTGGACCTTGCCTGCCCGGTATAAATCCCACCTGGTCTCTATGAATGTAATTACCTATAAACTTGGACAGTCTATTTGCTAGAACTTTAGTGAGAATTTTAAGGTCATTGTTAATCAAGGAAATAGGTCTGTAATTACTGACATCTGAATGGTCTTTCCCGGGTTTGGGGATGACAGAGATGAAGGCCCTATTGGCTTCATTCTTTAGATCTGAGCCTAACCTTAGGGAATTAAAACATTTTGTTAAGTAGGGGACAATAATTGGGCCAAATGTCTTGTAGTATCCCGTGGAAAAGCCATCTGGACCAGGGGCTGAGCCCTTCTTGAGGATCCTAATCACCCCTGTCACTTCCTCTTCATTAATAGGTAGTTCTAGAGAAGCTGTATGGTCTTTTTGTTTTGCTCTGTGTTGGTAGTGAGAGCAAAGTTTAAAGCAACCTTCCCTGCTTCCAGCTGGGCCCATGAATGGGGAGTCTGATTTTTCTTATGAGATCTAGCCAAGTCCTGAAAAGCCGTTCTAGCTTCACTATTTCCGCTTTTCGTTCCCTTCTTAGCTTGGCTGTCAATTGAATACGTTTTCCCCTTATGACTACTTTGTGAGCTGCCCAGAGAGTTGGGGGCGAGACTTCCCCGTTGTCATTCCTAAGAAAGTAATCTTTAATTTCCTTTTCTATCATTGTGCAGTAGACTGGATTATTTAGGAGGGACTCGTTCAAGCGCCAATGGGGGTTCCTCCCCAACCCAAAGTCAGCTCTAATATGTATTATAACCATCGAGTGGTCCGACAGGGGAGAGTCTTTTTTTTTTTTCAAGAGTTTTTATTGTCATTTTCAGTAAATAGCAGGGTACAAAGCAGGGACTGGAAAGGTACAGTTGGTACAAAAAAGATAAAATTGCAATCGAAACAGATAATGTTAACAAAAACATCTGTGGTGATGGGTTAAGGGTATAATGGTGTAGATCTGAGTCAACAAAGTTAGGGGAGAGAGGGGAGGTGAGGGGGGCTGCATAAGTGTGGGTAGACTGGGGGTTTTTGCTGACCTGATGCCTGTCATTGGTAGTATGTGCCGGGATCATTGTAGGAGAGGTTGTATTTTGGATAGCAGGGGTGATTTTCTGGTTGAGGGGTGTATTGGAAGTGGTCGGTTCACCAGGGTCAGAGGTTTGAAGTCTATGTTTAAGATTAAGATTAGGATTAATATAGGGTGTCGTTCTGAGTTTTACTGAGTGGGGGCTGATGTCGGGGCGACACGCAGCAGGGGGGGCGGCTACTGGGAGTGGGGTATTTTTGTTCCCTGGTGTGGAGGAGGGTACCCTAGGTTGTAGATATGGTAGGATGTATTGTGTGGATGAACCTCTATTGGTCCCTAAAATGCCTAGTACAGATACCAGTCAGAGCATGAACACTATATATGCATTACACATTTTGTAAACAACAGACACTTTACACCTTAAAGTAGATTTGGCCAGCGGCTTATCAGTCCCCGGCTGAAGTCTGATTCTGTTGGTGGTGTTGATTTGAAGGCTAGACATCCAGGAGGGGTTCCGAGACTCAGAGTGTCGAGAGTTGAACAGCTTGGGGAGAGATTTGTTTGAGTCCATCGCAGTATAGGTGAGTAGGCTTTTGGAGATGGTCCTGCTCATTCTTAGGAAGAGCCTGTTGGATGTATAACCCCCATTTTTTGTGGAATTTTGTACTTGTAGATGTTGATGAGGGGTTCGAAGAAATTTTATCCACGTATAGTAGCCAAGTGAGGTCTTTTTGGACCTGTGATAGGGATGGGCCCATGGAGTGTGTCCAGCTTTTGAGGATAGCCTTGCGAGCAGTCGGTAGGACTGTGTGTATCCATGGCATGGTGGGAGTGCTGGCGATGGAGTGGGGAGTTTTGTAATTGGTAGAGTCCCAGTAGCCAAGGAGTAGGGTCATCGGGTCTTTGTGTAGACGTATATTGGTTATTGTAGATGTGTAAAGAATGATTTGGTCCCAGAAGGATGCTATGCGTGGGCAGAGCCAGAATTTATGGAAAAAAGTAGGTTTCTCGACAGAGCAAAGTGGGCATAAAGAGGCTGCCGTGTTGTTCTTGTCGATTAGGTAGGGAATATAAGCCCTGTGAAGTAGTTTCAATTGGGCTTCTTTCCATATTTTGCTAGTGGTATAACGTAAGACTGAGTTGTAACCTATGGCTATGTTTTCCTCCAGACCTTCAGTGGGGAGGTCTTTGGACCATTTGGATGCCACAATAGACAGGGTGGAGGTGGTAGTTATGTTCAGTAGTGAGTTGTAGATAGCTGATGTGGATAACTTCTTGTCTGCCATCAATTTATCTATAATCGAAGCTTGGAAGTTTTTGGGGTTATTTCCATATGATGGTTGTATGTAGCTGATACATTGAGCGTGCTGGAAAGCGTGGGAAGCCGGCAGGTGGTAGGCTTGTGACAGGTCTGAGAAAGGTATCGGCAGGCCAGAAGAAGGGGCAAACAGAGAGGCGAAGTTGGATAGTCCCTGGGTCTCCCAAGTGCAAAAAGGTAAACTGTCTTTAGCTGCCGGGAAGTCAGGGTTACCTCTGATCGGGAGATGTTGTGAGATAAAAAGGGGTAGTTTTTGATATTTACGTGATTCTCTCCATGCTATGATCGTGTCTCTTAGGATAGCATTTTGTCTTAGATGCGGTGGTAGTGATTTCCATTTCATGTGTAGCATAGCGGTCAAAGAGTATGGGGCCACCATGTTTGACTCAATGTGGAAGTTTGAGTATCGAGAGGATTGTGTGATCCAATCAATGCCTGTTCTAAGGAGACAAGATAGGCTATACAGTCTAATGTTAGGTAAGTTTTCCTCACCTTCACCTCTTGGGGAGTGTAGCCGTGCCAGAGCAATACGTGGTCTTCTATTTTTCCAAAGAAATTTATTAAGAGATTTATTTAGACACTGAATGTCTTTGTGTTTTAATAGCAGAGTCTGCATGGGATATAAGAGTTTGGGAAAGCAGACCATCTTATAGAGGTGGCATCTCCCCAAGAGGGATAGGGGAGGTCCATCCATCTGGTTAGTTCTTGAGAAATTTTGTGTAGCAGAGGGGGATAGTTGAGGGAGTAAAGGGAGGAGGGAGTTTTCCCAATATTAATACCCAGATAGGTGATATGGGATTTCGCTAGTGAGAAGGGAGAGTCCTTACTCCACTTGGGGTAATTTGTGTTGCCTAGAGGGAGGATTTCACTCTTGGGGTAATTGATACGGAGACCTGAATAGGATCGGAAGGTGTCGAAAATTTGTTTGATGGCGTGCACGTCAGCGGCCGGGCTGGCTGTGAAGATAAGAATGTCATCCGCGAAGAGTGCCGTTCTCAGCTCCTGCCCGCCAACCTGCATGCCATGTATGGGTGCCGAGGAGAGGAGGAATCTAGATAGCGGTTCTATAGCCAAGTTGAACAGCAGGGGTGATAAGGGGCACCCCTGCCTCGTGCCTTTGAATAAGCGGAATCCCGGGCTTTGAACGCCAGAAGTTACTATTGAGGCAGTGGGGGAGGCATACATTTGGCGTATCAGGTGTAAAAAGGGGCCTTGGAATCTGAACGAATCTAGAACGTAGAGAAACCATTTGAAGCTGACATTGTCAAATGCCTTCTCGGCGTCTAATGTAAGGATTGCTATCTGTTCTCTAGGGTGGTTTTTCACATGTTCCAATATGGTCAGGACCTTCCTAATATTTAAAGTGGCTGTTCTTCCTTTAACAAAACCTGATTGGGCAGGATGAATGAGAGTTGGGATGATGTCAGCTAGCCTTGTGGCAATGATTCTTGAAAGGAATTTAGTGTCTAAGTTTAATAGCGAGATGGGTCTGTACGAACCTGGCTCGAGTGGGTCTTTTCCTTTTTTGCTTATTAATTTGATGATGGCTTGATTGCTGGTGGGTATGTATGTGCCCCCGGACCAGATGCCATTGAAAACCGCAAGTAAGGCGGGGGAGAGAGCCTCCCTGAGCGGTTTATAAAACTCGCCAGTGAGGCCGTCTGGGCCAGGAGCTTTGTTGGGTGAGGTGTTTTGAATGGCCGCATGTAATTCTTGGTCTGTGATTGGGGAATTAAGGAATTGTAGTTGTGGGGGGGGGGGGATATGTGGGAGGTCAAGAGAATCTAGAAAGTTTTTGGCTGCGTTGGAGTCAATGGTGTCTGGGGCGTATAGTGTAGAATAAAAATCTAGCATAATTTGGGTGACGTCCTTGGGAGTAGATTTGACATTGCCCTGCTTGTCCCTGAGGGATGTGATATGTGTGGGGTGGTGAGGACATTTGCATAGTCTGGAGAGGAGTTTACCCGATTTGTTGCCAAATCTATAATATGTTGCCTCCATTGAGGCTCTTTTGGTAAGTTCAAGTCTTTCTGCCCAATGGTCAAAGAGGCGTTTGGTTGCTTGCCAGCTCTCTCTATTTGTCTGCGTGTTTGAGGATGCTAAGGCACGTTGTGCCAATTGGAGACGGGAACTAGCTTCCTGATATTCAGTAAGTGTCCTTTTCTTGTAGAAGGAGGTGTAAGATATTATTTTACCCATGAGAAATGCTTTACCCGCCTCCCAGAAGAGGTTAGGGTTCGCTTGATGGTCAGAGTTTGTAAGTGAGTAATCTTCCCAAGCTTTAGTGATGTATGTGTGGAAGTCTGTGTTATTCGCCAGGAAAGACGGAAATCTCCAAGAGCGAACGTTTGAGTGGGGGTTCTGGTCGCTTAATGTCAGTGAGATAGGGGTATGATCTGAAATGGCCATCTCATGGATGTCCGTGTGGGATATTTGAGGTAACAGGTCGTCAGTGACGAAAAGGTAATCAATCCTTGATAGTGTCATGTGGGGGGGAGAATAGAATGTATATTCTCTGTCAGATGGATGTTGGAGCCTCCAGACATCAGTAAGGTGTAGGGACGTCATTGTATCGGAGAGTGGGGTGGGGGTCTGGACTTTCCTGGTTTCTTTAGAGTCGTGGTGAGGTTTCGGCCGTGACTAGTCTACCAGGGGGTGCATAAGGGAGTTGAAATCACCGCCCACTATGTGTGGTAGATGGGGGTGTTGAAGTAGAGGAGTGGAGAGATCCGTAAAGAATTGAGAGTCTGGGTTATTTTGTGCATATACGCAGGAGATGTTTAGGTCTCTGTGTCCCTGTTTGAGGTGCGCTGTGACTATGCGGCCATGGGTGTCTGTGCTCGATGATACAAATGTATTTACAAGGCGTTTATGTATTAGGATGAGGGTTCCTGCCTTTTTGCCCACTGCCTCTGAGCCCAGAACCAGCCCCACCCATAGTTTGTGCATGCGCTGGAAATCCTGGGATTGGAGATGGGATTCCTGTAGCAAGGCTATGTCTGTTTTTAGGGGGTGTAGGTGTCTGAGAATTTTCATTCGCTTATGGGGGGACCTTAGTCCCTTCACATTCCATGAAATAATTTTCATGAAGGAGATGCAGGTGAGGGAGTTGAGCAGATTTTATAGTGTTTGTTGAGTCTGGGGTGGGCAGTGTATATGTTCTCCCTAGTTAAGGGGACCCTTGGTGGAGTGCGAAGGTCAAGTGGAGTATAGGTCAGCCAGATACTTAAAGTACATTTAGAGAAGTTATGCAGCAGGTTGGTGGGGGTGGAGGGAGTGTCAGGGGGGTGAACAAGACAAAGGGAGAACAAAAAAGTCAAACATTAACTTCATTTTTTTCCAGATGGTTTTGTCACGGGAAACGCTGCACCCAGAGAGGGGAAGCCAATAAAGGGATGTGTATCAGAAAAAAACCCTTATAAGATAAGGTGGTGGTCCGTTATGATGTCCCTTGTGAAAATAAAGCATAGCATAAGGTCTGGATGGGAGGAAAGCCATGTGGGTAAAGTGACAACTAGAATACAATGAGAATACATCTGGGATTCCTGTCTCCCTTCGGTCTGGCCAAAGCGAGAGGGGAATGAGAATAGTTAACAAAGCATATGAACATACAGGTGACTTAAAGAAGAGCACAGAGACTCTTAAAGTGTCACTGTATAACCAGTTCAGGCATTGGAGTGGTAAGGTTGCAGAGGTGAACGGTGTTCATATACTCATCTGAACAGGCGGTAGGTGGTGGAGTAGCTACGGTTGTTGTTCCGAAGGAGTGTTTTCAGGAGAGTTCCATTTGGTTTAACCCGAGGGTTTTGAGTCGTTTGGCCGAGTCCTTTCTGGGATTTCTTTGGTCCATGGGGCGGGATGTCCCGTGGTCTCTGGAGGCTGCTTTGGAGGCTGGACATGGGGTCCAGAGATATCAGGAAGTGATCTGCCTCGGATGGGGTGTGAAATGTGAGCTGTTCGCCATTGGGTGCTTTGACTCGGAGCGTTGCTGGGAAGGCCAATGTGAACTTCAGCTGCTTTTTGAATAGGTCTGAGCAAATGCTCTGGAACGCCTTTCTCTTTTTGGCTACTTCTGCTGAATAATCAGCAAAGATCAGGATTTTTGCCCCATCAATTATCAATGTTTTAGATTGCCTGAATTTCTGAAGAATGGCATGTTTGTTCGCATAATTTAAATATTTAGCGATGATCGGCCTCGGTCCAGGGCGGTTAGGGGTGGGTGCTCCGACCCTGTGCGCTCGTTCCACCTGGAAGGGACCCTTTAGGCCCAGGGCGTCAGGGATTTTCACTGCGCAAAATTTGACAAGCTCACCTGAAGAAAGAGATTCGGGTGCCCCAATGAAATGAAGGTTGCTCCTTCTGGAGCAATTTTCAAGGTCCTCGAGTTTTTCGATGATGAGGGCAATTCGTTTGTCCTGTGTGGTGTAAGATTCCTGTGTCTGATACACTTCTTCCTCTAGATGTGCAATGCGTTGTTCTGCCTCTTGGATCCTGCCCGCATGTGTTTTGAGATCCTTATGGATCTGGGCCATCCCTTCCTGCACTGCCTTCTCAATGGACGCTGCAATCATAGGGGACAGGAGAGCTGCTGCTACTGCTTGGGCAATCAGCTCTGTGGAACAATCGTCCTGTCCGAAGGCAGCTGAGCGAACGGCTTCTCCGGCGTGTGGCGCCGCCGCCATGACAGGTTGAGCGGCCTGTTCGGAGCCCTCCGGCGTTTTGTGTAACTGCGCCTGGCGGAGCGATCCTTTGTCCAGGTATCGCTCCATGTCACCATCCAGGGTGTCTCCGGGTTATGGGGGATGGGTGTGGAGGGGTCTGTGCGGGCTTCACAAGCAGATTCTGGGCTTCTCCGCGGGAGCTGCTAGGACGCGCGACTAGTCCATGGAGCGCCGGAACCGGAAGTTGGGGGGGGGAGAGTCTTTAATAAGGGATCTAGAAACCAAGGGAGAAACAGAGGTCAGGACAAAAATATGGTCTATTCTGGCCATACTCTTAGGGGGGGCTGAGAAATGAGTATAGTCCCTCATCCTTGGGTTTAATTCCCTCCAAATATCTATAAGGCCTAACGAGAAGAGAAGTCTGGCGAGTTTAAGGCTATGCTTGGGTGGACGGATTAGGCGAGGAGCTCCAGAACCTGACTTGTCGAGCAAGGGGTCCAGGGCCATATTGGAATCCCCACCCAGAATTATAGTCCCTTCAAGGTGGGGCAGGATAAGGTTAAACAGCCCCTGGAGAAATGTAGCTTGCCTAAGGTTCGGGGCATAATATGATAGGAAAGTGTACACTGAGCCCCCTAGAGACCCCTTCAACAGAATATACCGACCCTCTGGGTCTTTGATTTCCTTCAAAGGGGTGAAGGCTAGGTGCTTGGCAAAAAATATTCCTACACCTCTGGTCTTATCTGGAGCATTTGCCAAAAAAAACTGGGGGTAATTGGAGTGTATGAACTTAGGTACGTATTGTTCAGGAAAGTGTGTTTCTTGTATCATAAGTATGTCTAAATGTTGGGAGTGCGCTGAGTTGAAATATTTTTTCCTCTTGAGGGGAGAATTAAGGCCCTGAACATGCGTGACAATTCTCAAGGAAACTGGGGGATTAGCAGACATGAGAACTGTGAGAGGATCTATCATTGAACATCACCAAACAAAGACTTACCCAACTCAGAGGGGACCCGAAGGCCGACCCAATCGTCTGGGAAGGTAAGAAGGAAAGCCGTTGTGGTCCACTGCTTAAGTAATTTCCCTGGTGCCTGGGAAGAAGCAATAAAGACATAGAAGAAAAAAGGAGACATAGCCAATAGAATAGAGAAGAGACAAAAACGGAGGACAAGGGAGGGGAGCTACAGATTCCTGAGAGTGAGGGGTCCAAGTGTCTCCCCCACTATCAGGAAAAGGGTGAATCGTGTCTGCCCAATAAGCAGAACTACGTCTGACCCAGAGAAAACCAACAAGTGTATCCCTAGGTCAGAGGGAGGCGCATAACAGTCTCCCCAGCCAATACCTTGAAACTAACCGGCATCCATCTCTTCGGTGATCTCTGAGGTTGAGAGGGGACCCTTGTGCATTTGTGGGCCCTTGGAGGTCGGGGTACCAAACCCAGGTTGACGGGAAAGATCCCGCCTGACTGCATATAACTTAACGCTAGGATTGATCTGGAGAAGGGTCTTTCTTAAAAGGACTGAAGAGAGATTACAATGGAAGGGGTTGAAGTTGGATTCCGTTAAACATGTGAGGGAGACCAGAGAGAAAGCTGAGGGAGAACCTCTGTATAATACGGTAAGGCCCTGCAGACTCTGAGTGCAAAGAGCCAGGTCAAAACCTATATCTCAAAACTTGCAGTATCCTTAATATAGGACAGCGAGATGCCCAAATTTTGACAGTATTGGTGTCTCAGTGATAAGGTACCCCCAAACGAGCGGATCCAGCCCGCCGACCGAACACTTGAACGAACGGATCCAGCCCGCTGGACACTCACTTGTTAGTGGCTATCCCCCTGGGGTGTAGTGAGGGAGAGAGAGCCCCTGGAGAGGTTCTTCTGAAGCTTTACTCGACTCATGGGGGGTCCGGCCGTTTCGGTCTTCAAGCTGAAATGTGCGGCGGGAAGAGCAGGCCCAAGCCGCGGCCTCAATTTGCTGGGGAGGACCGGGAGCGGGATCCGCACCCGACCTCACCGCTCCCGGACGGACCAAAAGTGCCCCTGCGTCTGCCCCCGTTACCCAGGGGACCTGAGCGGGTCAGCCGAGCTCCACTGCAGGGATGGAAGGCTTCAAAAGGCTGGGAAGAACCGGAGCTCCTTGCTTACACAGCCGCCATGGAGCTCCGCACATGTGCACTCTCCATCACTGATTTTTTTTATTTTTTTTTTGCTAAACAAATGAAACAAAAAAACATTTTTGAAAATTTGATAGGCAGCATTTATGGGCACTGATGTGCACTGATAGGCGGCATTGACGGGTGGCACTGATGAGGAGGTACTGAAGGCCACCGGCAGGCATCACTGATGGGCACTGAAAGGCAGCACCGATGGGCACTGAGTGGCATCACTGGTGGACATTAGTGGACATCATTGGTGGGCACTAGCAGGCAGCGCTGCTGGGGCTGCACTGATAATCATTGCACTGATTTTCAGTGCAGATCCCCCCTGTGGGGAAAGCAGTGAACTGGCTTTTCTCTCCTCACATGCTGTCAGAGTGAGCAAAGCAAAGAAGATAACCAGCATTTCCTATTTACACTGTGATCAGCTGTGAATGGACACAGCTGATCACATGGTAAAAAGCCTACGTCATAAGCTTTTTACCATGATTGGAGATGCCTCGGATACACCACACCACCAATTGCCCCTGAAGTGGGCACGAGCAGCTTGTTCTGAGGGACCAAAAAGTAAAAAACAGCGGTTGCTCAACTCCAGGTGTCATATGCTCTATATACTAATCAAATTCTTATGCTAAACCAATATGATAAATTACCATATAAATAATAATTAATTGACAAAGAATATTAAATGATTAAAACAAAGTGCTAAAGTGCTAAACTACCATGTAAATGATAATTGATTAACAATAAATGATGAATAATTCATAGATAAACAAAGTGCTGTAGTTCTCAGACATAAGTGCTGATGTTGATAACTGTGCAAAACGGCATATGTGCAGAAAAAGTCTCTTTTGGAATAAAGTGCAGGTGCTCAGGTGATCCTTGTGAAGTGATTACTGTGCTTCCACACCGTGGGTATATTGCACTCACCAGAAATGTTGGACCCACTTGTCTAATGGCAAAGTGAGTCTAAAAGGTGTGTAGGTCTCTTGGGGGGACCTGAACCACTACGGTGTCCTCTACCAATATCCTCGATTTGAAAGGCCTCCAGAAACAGATCTCTCAGACCGGGATATGCAGGGTGGTGATGAAGAAGAAAAAACTTCACATAGGGTGATACCGTTTCAAAAAAATATATATATAAAAAAATGTATTTATCAGCTTAGGCCGATATGTATTCTTCTACATAAAAGAAGAGAGCAAAAGGGGTGGGACTTTAAATGAAATGCACAATTGGTCACAATAATGAATAGAATTATATATAAATCTATATTGTCAAATGAGCTAAACAACAGCTTCACATTTTTTTTTTTTTTAATTCATATTCAGTGAGAATCATCAAAAATAAATACCTGCATATTTAAGGTTCTAAGACATCACTAGCATTAAAGAGAAATAGAGTATAATAGATAAAAACTTTATTTCACATATAAATACATAATTCATAGATGATTGTTAACTTAAATAGCACATGATCAATATTGGGTTTTGACATATAACATTCCATATAGAATCAATAAATTCATGATACAGGAAAAATTTAGTACTGTCCGTGATACTTTTTTTATTTGCACTAACATAACATTTTTCAGGACAAGCTTTCGGGGTGTCTCCCCTTCTTCAAGGTCCAAGCAGTACTGAATAAAAACAGTTTTAGCCAAATGTTAAAAAAGAGAAAAAAACCTCTAAGGGAAAGGAAAAACAAACAAATACAAATCAATGTATAAGGTCATGGTAATGACACTAGCTGCAGGGATAGTGAGATAAGACAGGCAGAGTTGTGGACTGGGGAGGGGAGGGGGGTTGACAGTCACAGAGGGGGTCATAAAACTTTAGAATAATGAGTGAGAAAACCTATATCCAAGTTTAAGCCATTATTTTTTGTGTCAAAAAGAAGAATCATACTTAGTTCAAACGTTTTCCTTTCCTGTGTGGTTCTGAAATCCCCTTTAAGAACTAAAACATTGAGGTTTTCAATAGTGTGGTCCGGTTGTGAAATATGATGTCCCACCAGTGTGCAGGAATCATTTTCTTTATGATTCTTGATGGAATGTCTGTGTAAATTCCATATAATCCATAATCCATATAATTCCATATAATGTCATAAGACATTCCATCAAGAATCATAAAGAAAATGATTTCTGCACACCGGTGGGATATCATTTTTCACAACCGGACCACACTATTGAAAACCTCAATGTTTTAGTTCTTAAAGGGGATTTCAGAACCACGCAGGAAAGGAAAATGTTTGAACTAAGGATGATTCTTCTTTTTGACACAAAAAATAATGGCTTAAACTTGGACATAGGTTTTCTCACTCATTATTCTAAAGTTTTACGACCCCCTCTGTGATTGTCAACCCCTCCCCCCCTCCCCTCCCCAGTCCACAACTCTGCCTGTCTTATCTCACTATCTCTGCAGCTAGTGTCATTACCATGGCCTTATACATTGATTTGTATTTGTTTGTTTTTCCTTTCCCTTAGAGTTTTTTTTCTCTTTTTTTAACATTTGGCTAAAACTGTTTTTATTCAGTACTGCTTGGACCTTGAAGAAGGGGAGATACCCCAAAAGCTTGCCCTGAAAAATTTTATGTTAGTGCAAATAAAAAAAGTATCACGGACAGTACTCAATTTTCTCTGGTACTATTGCACTAATACGGCTACAATCACCTCAAGCATGATACAGGAACAAACTTCACAGTGAATAAATTAATGAATGACACATGATTGGTTGGAAAAATACAACATCTGTTAGCTCAACTGTTTCTTTATATTCTGATATATATTGGTGGAAAAAAAAAATCGCAATTGGCGTATATTGATTGGTTTGCGCAAAAGGTGCCAAATTTACAAACCATGATAATTAACCACTTGCCGACGGCTGATCGGCATTTGACAGCGACAGAGTCGATCTCCGCCGGCCACCCGCGATGCCCCCCCCGGAGTGAAAGAACGGAGGTCCGTGTAAGTAAACACGGACCTCCGTTCTGTGAGGGGGGAAGGGCTGTGATCACAGCCTTCCTTTACATGGAAGCTGTGATCACTTCCCTTCCCCTGCTAGGGCAGTCCCCCCGCAGTAAGAACACGCCCAGGGAACACAGTTAACCCTTAGAGCGCCCCCTGCAGGTTAACCCCTTCACTGCCAATGGCATTTACACAGTAATCAGTGCATTTTTATAGCACTGATCGCTGTATAAATGGCAATGGTCCTAAAAAAGTGTCAAAATGTTCCGACATGTCCGCTGAAATATCGCAGTACTGCTAAAAATCGCAGATCGCCGCCATTACTAGTAAAAAAAAAAAATAAAAACCCCAGAAATGAATTCTCATCATCCGTAAACGCAACCACTTTTGTGCAAACCAATCAATAGACGCTGATTGCGATTTTTTTTATCACAAATATGAGGAAGAATATAAATCGGCCAAAACTGATGAAAAAAAAGTTTTTTTATATATTTTTTTTGGATTTGTATTTTAGCAAAAAGTAAGAAATCTGGGGTTTTTTGCAAAATTGTCACTTTTCTTTTGTTTATAGCAGCGATCAGAAATGACGCAGCAGTGATCAAATACTACCAAAAGAAAGCTCTATTTGTGGGAAAAAAAGGACGCAAATTTCGTTTGGGTACAACGTCGCACGACCGCGCAATTGTCAGTTAAAGCGACGCAGTGCCAAATCGCAAAAAGGGCTCCGGTCCTAAAGTGTGAAATCCTTCCGGGGCTGAAGTGTTTAACCACTTCAGCCCCGGAAGGATTTCCAGCTTTAGGACCGGAGCCCTTTTTGCGATTCGGCGCTGCGTCGCTTTAACTGAAAATTGCGCGGTCGTACGACGTTGTACGTCAAAACCGGCTAAATATAAGAAGGAGTATAAACACTATTTTTTTTAGCGTTAGTCGCAGATAACTAACCAAACGTGTTT
>BLSH010490511.1:257124-298174 GCA_018402905.1 Glandirana rugosa | reverse complement strand
ATATAGCCTTAAATTTGCCAAGCTTCTTTACTCGTCGGGGTTCATAGATATTTGGAGGGAACTCAATCTTAGGGTAAGGGACTATACCCATTTCTCAGCCCGCATAAGAGCATGGCAAGAATAGATCATATTTTTGTCCCAGCTTCTGTCACCCCCTTAATTTCCAAATCCAACATAAAGATTCTCCCTTGTCGGATCATTCCTTAGTTGAATGAGACTCTTCTGAATAACCCGGTGCATTGCACATTGTTAGAAAAAGAAATCAAAGATTACTTCCTAATGAACGATAATGGGGAAGTCTTGCCCCCAATTCTTTGGGCAGCTCATAAGGGGGTGATAAGGGGAAAGATCATCCAATTATCAGCCAGGCTAAGAAGGGAGAGGAAGGTCAATATAGAGAATCTAGAGCGTGCTTTCCACGATCTAGCCAGATCACATAAGAAGAATCCGACTCCCCGTTCTTGGGCACAGCTGGAAGCAGGGAAGGTAGCTCTAAACCTTGCCTTAACCACCAGCACCGAGAAACAAATTCAGTGGTCCAAAGCCCATTTCTATCTACAAAAAGATCAAATAGGTCCTAGGTTGGCTGCCAGATTGTCCCCTAGATTTCGTTCCTTTTCCTTCCCAAAGATCAGGGATCCCTCAGGAGATCTAACACAGAATCCTAAACGAATTATGACTATCTTTCAGAACTTCTATGCCAAACTCTATGAACCAGGGAAAACAGCTTAATCTCCTCCCCTTGCTGCTTTTTAAAATAACATTTCCCTCCCTAAACTTTTGGAGGAATATATAGCTTCCCTGGAACAACCTTTTACTGACGCGGAAGTACTAGAGGTAATCAGAAATCTCAGGAAAGGCTCTGCCCCTGGCCCTGATGGTTTCTCCATGGGATACTATAAGACTTTTGGCCTAGTAATTGCCCCCTACTTAACAAGATTCTTTAATTCATTACGGGCAGGGTCCACGCTGCAGAGCGAGGCCAACAGGGCTTTTGTCTCTGTCATCCCTAAACCTGGTAAAGATCACTCGGACGTTAGCAACTATAGACCTATTTCATTAATCAATAATGACCTTAAAATTTTGACTAAAATTTTGGCAAATAGATTGTTCAAGTTTATAGGTTACTATGTCCACAAAGACCAGGTGGGCTTTATTCCGGGAAGGCAGGGCCCAGACCAGATCCGCAGAGCAGTGGACATAATTTCTCTCCTCAACTCGAATTGGGACGGGGGTCCACCAGGGGAAGGGTTCCTTTTGTCTGACGATCTACAAAAAGCCTTTGACACGGTTGACTGGTCGTATCTCTTTGATATTCTAAACAGATGGGGCTTTGGCCCAAGATTTCTTCAGACTCTTAAAGCCCTCTACTCAAACCCTAGCGCCCAGGTAAAATTGCAAAATTATTATTCTGACCCTTTTGCTATCTCTAGGGGAACTAGGCAGGGATGTCCCCTCTCGACCTTAATATTCGTGATTGCGATGGAAACTCTAGCAATTGCTATTAGGGATAACCCAGACATCCAGGGGGTAAAGTGTGGAACCCGTTCCCACAAATGCGCATAAAATGGGGGTAAGAGTAGGGCAAGCGCCCTACAAAGAAATGGGATAGGGAAATAACTTAAAATAATAAAAAAAAAAATCACATAAAAAAAATCAAAAATGGAGGTGTATGTGGACTATCTTCAAACTGTGTGAGAAAAGTATAAATTAGCGGGGAGAAGCCATATCACTGTTCTAAGAACAGTGATATGGCTTCTCCAGGCTAATTTATACTTTTATCACACAGTTTTAAGATGATTGTACATTCTGCAATCATCTTAAAACTGTATGTGAAAAGTATACATTAGCCGGGAGAAGCCATATCACTGTTCTACAATCATCTTCAAACTGTGTGTGAAAACTATAAATTAGCGGGGAGAAGCCATATCACTGTTCTAAGAACAGTGATATGGCTTCTCCCCGCTAATTTATACTTTTCTCACACAGTTTGAAGATGATTGTACAGTCAACAATCATCTTAAAACTGTGTGTGAAAAGTATACATTAGCCGGGAGAAGCCATATCACTGTTCTTAGAACATCTGCAAACTGTGTGTGAAAACTATAAATTAGCGGGGAGAAGCCATATCACTGTTCTAAGAACAGTGATGTGGCTTCTCCCCGCTAATTTATACTTTTCTCACACATTTTGAAGAGGATTGTAGATTCTACAATCATCTTAAAACTGTGTGTGAAAAGTATACATTAGCCGGGAGAAGCCATATCACTGTTCTTAGCACATCTGCAAACTGCGTGTGAAAACTATGAATTAGCGGGGAGAAGCCATACCACTGCTCTAAGAACAGTGATATATCATATCACTGTTCTTAGAACAGTGGTATGGCATCTCTCCGCTAATTTATAGTTTTCTCTCACAAGATGATTGTAGAACAGTGATATGGCTTTTCCCGGCTAATGTATACTTTTCACACACAGTTTTAAGATGATTGTAGAATGTACAATCATCTTAAAACTGTGTGATAAAAGTATAAATTAGCCGGGAGAAGCCATATCACTGTTCTTAGAACAGTGATATGGCTTCTCCCGGCTAATTTATACTTTTCTCACACAGTTTGAAGATAGTCCACATCCACCTCCATTTTTGATTTTTTTATGTGATTTTTTTTTTTTTAATTATTTTAAGTTATTTCCCTATCCCCATTTCTTTGTAGGGCACTTGCCCTACTCTTACCCCCATTTTCCTTCCTTTTGCAGACCTCTAGGACTTTCCAGGACTTTCTTCCAGCCATTTTTGTGCCTAAAAGTTCAGGTCCCCATTGATTTCTGTCCGGACCCGAACCCGTACTTTGTCCCGAAGTTCGGCCGAACCAGCAGAACCCGAACTTCTAGAGGTTCGATCAACTCTAGCCATTTGGGCTCTTGTTTCCACACCTGGTGGGGATGCCCTAGCATTCGGGGTTTTTGGAATAAGGTCTTCCACTTGATTCGTAAGGTCGCGGGCCTTCCGGTCCCTCAGAACCCAGAAACGGCCCTTCTCAATTCCAAACCTAACGGACTTTCCAAACCCCTCTTTAAACTTACCCACTTTATTCTGTTGGGTGCTAAAATCACAATTGCCAGGTCCTGAAAACGTCCCTCTGTGTCTTTCGCTGTGGCTAAGCAGAAAATCTCTTGGATCATGTTGCAGGAAAAGCTTGCTAATATCATTCTGGATACTTCAACTAAATTTGATCTAGTCTGGGATCCATGGAAGAAGTATCTAAAACTTCACCAGTGACCCACATCTTCCTCTCCTTCCTATAAGACTCCCTGGTGCTTCTCTTCCTCTATCTTTCGCTCCCCTTCTTCACTTTCTCCTCTGGTCGTTGTCTCATTTTCCTTTTCTTAGTCTCTCTGTTTCTTATTGGATGCCTGGGTCCTAATGGCATCTGTGTGGCACTACCCTCTCCCAATCTCCTGGTTGGGGGCTGGGAGTTGCTACACTCTCAAAACTTCTAATATATTATTATTTTGAGTATTGTGGTTATTCCTTTTTAGACTTTCATGTGAAAACCCAATAAAAGCTTTCAAATGGATTTTTTGAAATGGAGCGGAGTAGGTTGTTTTCCGTCTCTCTGGACACAGTTTGCTCCCAGATGGGGTGTCTGGAGTGATGGCATAACTTCTCTCGCTCTATGCCTGTCTTTTTATAGCTATATAATCTATCCTTGAATAACATAATGTTTTGTCACTCGCTCATGCTTAATTGTTTATTCTGTGCGTGAGTAATTGCTTGACAGACTCTGGCTAATATCACCTTTCTTTTCTGTTATTTTGAAAGTCTTCAATAACATTTTTGAAACGAGAATTATGCTGACTGTTGTTTACATCAATTATTTAGGTAAATGAGAAAAATATCATTGGTATAATACTTTGGAACAGGGTGTACAGCCCAGCAACCAGATGCAGGACTTTGATTCACCCATATCTAACCGTGAGTTGTTCAACATTGTTATATAGGGGGACTGGATAGCACGGTGAGGGGCAGAGCCCCCGCATCCACACTCACCCTTACATATTACAAATGCTGCAATGTCTGAGAGATGACACCTTTGATCATTCCTGTGGTGATCTCTATCTGATAGCGTATAGGCGAGATCATCTGGGACAATTGGGTTCTGTCGGTTTGTCACTGGGGCTCCCCTTGGTCATGCTGGACTAACATCGTGTGCTGGGACTAGTTTTGGGCATATCCATCAAGGGGGGCACTGAGGGATTCTCAACTCCCTGGGGCTTATCCCCCCGTCCACCCCCTGCCTCTCTGGTGTTTTGGGGGGGCAAGAGATCAATTAGCTGGGTAGGCAGGTTTCAGGGTCGGGGTAGGCTTGAGTGGGTTGGAGGTGTGTGGAGGGGTTGTGTGGCTGGACTCTGGAATGTGGGATGGATGGTTCGGGTCATGTCATGCTGATTCTTTGTTTCAATAAATGTAGTTGACTTTCATGGTTGGTGCAGTCTTGTTTTTTGTTTTTATTTTTGTGGCCATTATATTTTGAACTGCACCCCCTGATTTCAGGATAAGCACTACCTTTTATTTATGAGACTCCCACCTGTGCTCTCTCTTGGATATGTGTCAGAAATAGGCTTGGGAGTCAAGGGATTAACCACTTCAACCCCGGAAGGATTTATCCCTTTAATGACCAGGCCATTTTTTTGCGATACGGTACTGCGTTACTTTAGCTGACAATTGCCTGGTCGCTGTACCCAAATAAAATTGATGATGCCTTTTTTTTCCCCACACGTAGAGCTTTCTTTTGGTGGCATTTGATCACCTCTGCGGTTTTTATTTGTTGCGCTATAAACAAAAAAGTCCGACAATTTTGAAAAAAAAAAACAATATTTTTTATTTTCTGCTATAAAACACACCCAATAAAAAAATTTAAAAGAAATCAAATTTCTTCATCAATTTAGGCCAATATGTATTCTGCTACATAATTTTGGCAAAAAACCCCAATAAGCGTATATTAATTGGTTTGCGCAAAAGTTATATCCTCTACAAAATAGGGGATAGATTTATGGCATTTTTATTATTTATTTTATTTTACTAGTAATGACGTGATCAGTGATTTGTAGCAGGGTTGCTACATTGCGGCAGACAGATTGGACACTTAACTGACACGTTAGACACTTTTTTGAGAACGAGCGAGATTATTACAGTAATCAGTGCTAAAAATTAGCACTGATACTAATGACACTGGCAGGGAAGTGGTTAACATCAGGGGCGTTCCCTGGGCGTGTTTATTAACTGTATGGGGCAGGCTTTCTCAACCCTTTAACCCTAGAGGAACCACAAAAATAATTTTCATGTCTCAAGGAATCCTTACTAAAACTAATTCATCAGGGCTCTATAGAAACAATGCCCCTTATATTGGAAGTCAATAGGAAGAATGCCCCCCTTAAAGTGGTGCTCAGAATGCCACAGCTAAAAAGATATTTGGTGTCATGCTGCTGGCTTTGCTAAGTGGTGCTGAACCCCAGGGTTCCACGGAAGCCTGGTTGAGAATGGTTGGTATGGGGGGTGGGCTGCCTGGGATAACACAGAGATCCATCTTCCTGCATAGCAGAAAGACAAGATCTCAGTGTAATCCCCTGTCAGAACGGAGATCTGCCTTGTTTACTTCAGCAGATCCCCGTTCTGTCTCTGCGGGGAATGATCATGTGTGGTCGGCAGACATCGAGTTCGCCAGACCCGCTGATTGGCTCCCCCACTGGCCAATCGACACATGCGCGTGGCCACAGAAACGAGTGCACGAATCATCGCACCGGTATGGCGCTTGGGGCAACGGAGCCACCTTGCCACAGTATAACTGTGGCGGGTGGTCGGCAAGCCATTAAAGTGGTTGTAAAAGCAGAAGGTTTTTTATCTTAATGCGTTCTATGCATTAAGATAAAAAGGCTTCTGTGTGTAGCCTAATACTTACCTGAGCCCCATCTTGATCCAGTGATGTTGCACTCTGCTGTCAGGGACTCTCCCTCCTCATTGGCTGAGACAGCAGCGAAGTGCTATTGGCTCCCATTGCTGTCAAAGTCAGTGAGCCAATGAGGAGAGAGAGGGAGTGGGGCCGGGCCACGGCTTTGAATCTGAATGGACACACAGAGCTGTGACTCAACTCAAGTGCCCCCATAACAAGCTGCTTGCTGTGGGAGCACTCAACAAGAGGGAGGGGCCAGGAGCATCAAAGAGGGACCCGAGAAGTGGAGGATCTGGGCTGCCCTGTGCAAATCCACTGTACAGAGCAGGTAAGTATGAGATGTTTGTTATTTTTATAGGAAAAAGTACAAGACATTACATTAGTATCACTTTTTCCTGCCATGAAGTGTCATTCTTGCGACAATAAATGTTTCATGCAAAATAATATTGATTGTCTCTCTTCAGTGAGCTCAATTATCTAAGACATCTTTTAGTCTTCATGTTTGCCATAGAGGAAATAAACAACCGAACGGATTTGTTGCCGAACATCACTTTGGGATTCCAAATTTATGATGCGTGTAACATTCAAAGTAAAGCAATACAAAGTGTGCTGGATGCATTATCTGGGTTGAAGGATCCAGTTCCAAACTATGATTGTCGTAAGAAGAGTAAAGTTTTCATGTTCATAGGTCACAAGATGACTTCCCCATCTTTGGCATCGGCAACACTGACCGGGCTCTATGGATATCCTCAGGTAATATCAATGTTTGCTTAGCTTAAAGAGACCCTATCACTATTTTAAAATTACAGGTAAAATCACAAATAAGGTTTTCTTTCTTGTCAAGATGCAATAATCTATTTGGAGTGACAACACGTTATGTGTATGTACATATGTACATTATGGAAACAGTAGATTACAGTGCAGAGTTTGATAAGGCCATTAGGATTGGCCAACAATCAACAATCACTAGAGTGCTACATAACATTTTAAATATGGAGGTGATACTTGCGTGATTTTGTAGAGCAAAGGACTAACTAAAATGTTAATATGAAAATACATAGTGGATTTTCACTACTGTTGCAGTTGGTGGTGGCTACGTGTTAAATATATGAATGTATACTTCTCTAACATCAGGTACCAGATGAGATGCTATAGAAGTATGGTATAACATAGTTACATAAATCTGGTTGAAAAAAAAGACCATCCAGTTCAACCCACAGAAAACAAAACCAAAAAAAACACACACATTAAAAATCTCCATATACACAATCCTATACCAGGGCCGTAGATAAGGGGGGAGTTTTGGGGGTTGAAACCCCCCAGAGCATCAGTGCAGATGGCAGAAGAAGTATGTGTGCCCCCCAAACTAGTGGTGCTGCCCGTGCCGCCATGGTCGCACTCGGCAGGGCACTGGCTTACACACGGTGTTGTTGTGTGTTGCCTGATCCTGCTGTTACACCGCCCGACTGTCGGGGCGCTCTAGCCCAGGCTGTCAGAATTGACTTGGGCTGAGGAAGGTGCTGTCAGCAGGGAGGGGCAGGGCCAGGAGCTCCACTGATGCTCTGAACCTGCCTTGCCCCGCCCCATGCAGCGTGTATGTGCACGTAGGCTCGGAGCAGAGAAACTGAGAGCGCTGAAAGCGTTTTCCCTGGGTCGCTGAGAGCCCCAGACCTTGGAGAGCCCCGCCCCCAGACTGCTGAAAGCCCCGCCCTCAGACCTCTAAGAGCAGGAGGTGAGCCCAGCTGGCCAGGTAGGTCTTTCTGCCAATATACACTGCCTGTAGACTCACTGTTATGCAAAACCCTTACCTTACAGTGTTGTTCACCCTTGTATAGCTGTGCATTGCTGAAAGTTAGAATTTTAAATTATCTCATGTAGTCCATCCACAGTCTTTGGTTATCTCTTGTAGTCCATACGCAGTCTCTTATTATCTCCTGTAGTCATTCCGTAACCTCTGGTAATTTCTTGTAGTCTATCCACATTCTCTGGTTATCTCTTGTAATCCATCCGCAGTCTCTGGTTATCTCTTGTAGTCCATCCACAGTCTCTGATTATCTCCTGTAGTCCATTTGCGGCCTCTGGTTATCTCTTGTAGCCCATCTGCAGCCTCTGATTATCTCCTGTAGTCCACCAGCAGCCTCTGGTTATCTCTTGTAGTCCATCCGCAGTCTCTGATTATCTCTTGTAGTCCATCCGCAGTCTCTGGATATCTCTTGTAATCCATCCACAGTCTCTGGTTATCTTTTGGATTCCATCCGCAGTCTCTGATTATCTCCTGTAGTCCATCCGCAACCTCTGGTTATCCCTTGTAGTCCATCTGCAGTCTCTGATTATCTCTTTTAGTTTATCCGCAGTCTCTGGTTATCTCTTCTGGTCCATCCGCAGTCTCTGATTATCTCTTTTAGTCCATCTGCAGAATATGGTTTTCTCTTGTAGTCCATCCGCAGTCTCTGATTATCTTTTGTAGTCCATCCGCAGTCTCTAGTTATCTCTTGTAGTCCATCTGCAGTCTCTGGTTATCTCTTGAATTCCATCCGCAGCCTCTGGTTATCTCTTGTAGTCCATCTGCAGCCTCTGGTTATCTCCTGTAGCCCATCCGCAGTCTCTGGTTATCTCTTGTAGTCCATCCGCAGTCTCTGAGTATCTCTTGTAGTCCATCCACAGTCTCTGGTTATCTCTTGTAGTCCATCTGCAGTCTCTGGTTATCTCCTGTAGTCCATCCGTAGTCTCTGATTATCTCCTGTAGTTCATCCACAGTCTCTGGTTATCTCATGTAGTCCATCCGCAGCCTCTGATTATCTTCTGCAGTCCATCCGCAGCCTCTGATTATCTCCTGCAGTCCATCCGCAGTCTCTGATTATCTTTTGTAGTCCATCCGCAGCCTCTGGTTATCTCCTGCAGTCCATCCGCAGTCTCTGATTATCTTCTGCAGTCCATCCGCAGCCTCTGGTTATCTCCTGCAGTCCATCCGCAGTCTCTGATTATCTTTTGTAGTCCATCCGCAGTCTCTGGTTATCTCCTGCAGTCCATCCGCAGTCTCTGATTATCTTTTGTAGTCCATCTGCAGCCTCTGGTTATCTCTTGTAGTCCATCTGCAGCCTCTGGTTATCTCTTGTAGTCCATCCGCAGTCTCTGAGTATCTCTTGTAGTCCATCCACAGTCTCTGGTTATCTCTTGTAGTCTATCCACAGCCTCTGGTTATCTCTTGTAGTCCATCCGCAGTCTCTAGTTATCTCCTGTAGTCCATCCACCGTCTCTGATTATCTCTTGTAGTCCATCCGCAGTCTCTGGTTATCTCTTGTAGTCCATCTGCAGCCTCTGGATATCTCCTGTAGTCTATACACAGTCTCTGATTATCTCTTGTAATTTATCCGCAGTCTCTGATTATCTCCTGTAGTCCATCCGCAACCTCTGGTTATCCCTTGTAGTCCATCTGCAGTCTCTGATTATCTCTTTTAGTTTATCCGCAGTCTCTGGTTATCTCTTCTGGTCCATCCGCAGTCTCTGATTATCTCTTTTAGTCCATCTGCAGAATATGGTTTTCTCTTGTAGTCCATCTGCAGTCTCTGATTATCTTGTGTAGTCCATCTACAGTCTCTGGTTATCTCTTGTAGTCCATACGCAGTCACTGGTTATCTCTTGTAGTCCATCCGCAGTCTCTGGTTATCTCCTGTAGTCCATCCGTAGTCTCTGATTATCTCCTGTAGTTCATCCACAGTCTCTGGTTATCTCATGTAGTCCATCTGCAGCCTCTGGTTACCTCATGCAGTCCATCCGCAGTCTCTGGTCATCTCCTGCAGTCCATCTGCAGTCTCTGATTATCTTTTGTAGTCCATCCGCAGTCTCTAGTTATCTCTTGTAGTCCATCTGCAGTCTCTGGTTATCTCTTGTAGTCCATCTGCAGCCTCTGGTTATCTCTTGTAGTCCATCTGCAGCCTCTGGTTATCTCCTGCAGTCCATCCGCAGTCTCTGATTATCTTTTGTAGTCCATCCGCAGTCTCTGGTTATCTCCTGCAGTCCATCCGCAGTCTCTGATTATCTTCTGCAGTCCATCCGCAGCCTCTGGTTATCTCCTGCAGTCCATCCGCAGTCTCTGATTATCTTTTGTAGTCCATCCGCAGTCTCTGGTTATCTCCTGCAGTCCATCTGCAGTCTCTGATTATCATTTGTAGTCCATCTGCAGCCTCTGGTTATCTCTTGTACTCCATCTGCAGCCTCTGGTTATCTCTTGTAGTCCATCCGCAGTCTCTGAGTATCTCTTGTAGTCCATCCACAGTCTCTGGTTATCTCTTGTAGTCTATCCACAGCCTCTGGTTATCTCTTGTAGTCCATCCGCAGTCTCTGGTTATCTCCTGTAGCCCATCCACAGTCTCTGGTTATCTCTTGTAGTCCATCCATAGTCTCTGATTATCTGTTGTAGTCCATCCGCAGTCTTTGGTTATCTCTTGTAGTCCATCTGCAGTCTCTGGTTATCTCTTGTAGTCCATCCGCAGCCTCTGGTTATCTCTTGTAGTCCATCTGCAGCCTCTGATTATCTCTTGTAGTCCATCCGCAGTCTCTGGTTATCTCCTGTAATCCATCCGCAGCCTCTGGTTATCTCTTGTAGTCCATCCGCAGTCTCTGAGTATCTCTTGTAGTCCATCCACAGTCTCTGGTCATCTCCTGCAGTCCATCTGCAGTCTCTGATTATCTTTTGTAGTCCATCCGCAGTCTCTAGTTATCTCTTGTAGTCCATCTGCAGTCTCTGGTTATCTCTTGTAGTCCATCTGCAGCCTCTGGTTATCTCTTGTAGTCCATCTGCAGCCTCTGGTTATCTCCTGTAGTCCATCCGCAGTCTCTGATTATCTCTTGTAGTCCATCCGCAGTCTCTGGTTATCTCCTGTAATCCATCCGCAGTCTCTGATTATCTCTTGTAGTCCATTCGCAGCCTCTGGTTATCTCTTGTAGTCCATCCGCAGTCTCTGAGTATCTCTTGTAGTCCATCCACAGTCTCTGGTTATCTTCTGCAGTCCATCCGCAGCCTCTGGTTATCTCCTGCAGTCCATCCGCAGTCTCTGATTATCTTTTGTAGTCCATCCGCAGTCTCTGGTTATCTCCTGCAGTCCATCCGCAGTCTCTGATTATCTTCTGCAGTCCATCCACAGCCTCTGGTTATCTCCTGCAGTCCATCCACAGTCTCTGATTATCTTTTGTAGTCCATCCGCAGTCTCTGGTTATCTCCTGCAGTCCATCTGCAGTCTCTGATTATCATTTGTAGTCCATCTGCAGCCTCTGGTTATCTCTTGTAGTCCATCTGCAGCCTCTGGTTATCTCTTGTAGTCCATCCGCAGTCTCTGAGTATCTCTTGTAGTCCATCCACAGTCTCTGGTTATCTCTTGTAGTCTATCCACAGCCTCTGGTTATCTCTTGTAGTCCATCCGCAGTCTCTGGTTATCTCTTGTAGCCCATCCGCAGTCTCTGGTTATCTCTTGTAGTCCATCCGCAGTCTCTGATTATCTCTTGTAGTCCATCCGCAGTCTCTGGTTATCTCTTGTAGTCAATCTGCAGCCTCTGGATATCTCCTGTAGTCTATACACAGTCTCTGATTATCTCTTGTAATTTATCCACAGTCTCTGATTATCTCTTGTAGTCCATCTGCAGTCTCTGAGTATCTCTTGTAGTCCATCCGCATTCTCTGAGTATCTCTTGTAGTGCATCCGCAGTCTCCGGTTATCTCCTGTAGTCCATCCGCAGTCTCTGATTATCTTTTGTAGTCCATCTGCAGTCTCTGGGTATCTTTTGTAGTCCATCCACAGTCTCTGTTTGTCTCTTGTAGTCCCTCCGCAGCCTCTGGTTATCTTTTGTAGTCCATCACCAGCCTCTGTTTTTGTATTGTAGTCCATCCGCAGTCTGTGATTATCTCCTGTAATCCATCCGCAGTCTCTTCCCAACTGCCATTAACCCTCTTCCATTATCATGTTTAGCCACACCCCTGTTTTTGTGGCACACTACTCATGCCACAGGTCTAGGTCTCCCTGTCGTACCCCTCAGTCTCAAGTTCAAAGGTATGTTTTGTATGTATGGACTCTGCACAGTACCAATTATTTTCTTGCCTGGTCTAACACTTAGAAATGCTGGGATAACATAAAAATATGTGAGTATGCTCCTATTTGCATCTTCCCAGTAAGATTGGCTATTACAGTCAGGCCCAGACTGGGACAGAAAATAGGTCCGGGCATTTTAGACTGGGCAGCCCGATGAAGCGGGGGGGGGGGGGCGAGCGTTCGCATGGGTGCTCGGTGACAGAATGTTCTGAGAGACATCCCAATCCAGCAAAGGGACATCCACAGACCAGCAGAGATAGCTCCAGGCCAGCAGAGACAGCCAACTCCAGACCAGAAGAGACAGCCCAGACCAGCAGACAGCCCCAGACCAACAGAGACAGCATCAGGCCAGCAGAGATAGCTCCAGACTGGCAGAGACAGCTCCATACAAGCAGATGCAGCTCCAGACCAGCAGTGACAGCTCCAGACCAGCAGAGACAGCTCCAGACCAGCAGAGACAGCCTCAGACCAGCAGAGACAGCCCCAGAACAGAAGAGACAGCCCTAATCCACCAGAGATAGCCCAGACCAACAGAGACAGCCCTAATCCACCAGAGACAGCTCCAGACCAGGAGAGACAGCCTCAGACCAGCAGAGACAGCCTCAGACCAGCAGAGAGAGCTCCAGACCAGCAGAGACAGCCTCAGACCAGCAGAGACAGCTCCAGACCAGCAGAGACAGCCTCAGACCAGCAGAGACAGCCTCCGACCACCAGAGACAGCCCTAAGCCACCAGAGACATCCCAGACCAGCAGAGACAGCCCTAATCCATCCCCTTTCCCCGCTGCTACAGAGCGGGACTTTAGCTGTAATTAACACACATTGGTGGGGTATCAGTGACCACAATGTGTGTCTCCTCCCCATCCTCTCTGTATATTTGGACACTGACATTCCCGCCGGTCCCTCTGTCCTCTTTCTCTGTCATCGTTGGTGGAGCAGGAGTGCAGAAACAGTCTGGACGTTTGTGTGTGACAAACACAGGAAGGGAGAGGATCTCTCTGGCACATCGGCACCCCCCTATCTAGGATCGGCCCTGCCCCCAGCCATTCCATTAACTGAATGGGCGGCTGCGAGGAGGTTGAGTGGGCAGCCGTGAACGGAAGGGACAGCCCAGCTGGGTGGGCTCCAGGGGCAGCCCAGATAGGTGGCCATGGACAGAAGCGGCCATGGACAACAGAGCCCAGCTACAGCAGCTGCTTTCCACCCCACATGCAGCCCGGAGGCTGCAGCCCACTGGGCAAGTACCCGGTGTGCCCTATAGCCAGTCTGGGTCAGATTGCAGTGCACCACCCTGTGATAGACAGTCCAATGGCTGAGAGCACTGTGTTCTGGTGGGGGGGAGAGGCCATTCCCTGTTAGAACACAATAGCACAGCGAGCGAGATCGCTGTACTTACACGGGCCTTATACTGGACAATAGCTAACCTCACTGGGCAACATTCTTAAAAGCTGGAAGAAGGCACAACTGAAAACTGTCTCAATTTTCAAGAGGATCTAAGAAAATAGAATTAACACATAGGTTTTCTTTTTCCAGTCTTTGTGAATTTGTTTTATTTAAAAATCCTTTTACTTAGTACTTGCTGCTGAACCCCCCGAGAACAAAAAATGATCTACAGCCCTGGCTATAAAGCAAATGTGAGATGCAAAATAACCAGTGAGCCACCTTAAACTGTAAAGTATGTCCTACAAACAAAGTGTATGAGAGTGCATAAGAATATCTCAGTGAATGGGATGTGGTGTGCTTATCAGATAGGTGTGCTTGCTATGTAACAAGGCAGTATGGGAACCAAGAGCCTCCATGTGAATCCCCCTGCTTGAATCCCCAGTAGGTGCCGCCGACTGCACTTCTAATGCCATGAACAGGTGACTGATTGTGTGAGCATAGAGTGTGCTCACCACCTATAAAGGAGATGCCCACGCATGCGCTGGCGTCTCCCTGTCATCTGTGATGAAAAGCCTCAGCTGCCGCTAGAAAGTAGGGATGGGGGAACTTCCATTGTTCGCCCAATCCCCGAATTTAGAACATTATGGGGTGTTCGGTGCGACTTCGGCACTGCCAAACGCCCCATAATGTATAGTGCGCAGATGGCGCACACAGCTCCTGCTCCGTGGGAGGGGTGCCGCCATCTTCGCTCAGTTTGTTTTGACAGTTTATTTATAGTGAAGGGCGGGGCCACTCGGTGACATACGGTTAACCCTGCCCCCTTCTGATGTAATGTGACGTCCCCGTCCTTCACTATGAATAAGCTGTCACAACAAACAGAGCTCAGTTGGCGGGAGCCCTCCCATGGAGGAGGAGGTGTAGCATTTTTGGGGGGTTTTTTTTGGGTCCGTCGCACGCTGTGATTGAAGTGGATTACAACACGGGACACTTGTTTTTTTTTCTTTTTTAATGAAGGACTCGCCCCTAATGTCTCGTGTGTTTTTTTCTTTTTGGCACTTTTTGGTGAATTAGTAGGGGTACGATGTACCTCTACTAATTCACATGGGGGGCCGTGATCTGGGGGCCCATTTGTTAAAGGAGGCTTCCAGATTCTGATAAGCCCCCCACCCGCAGACTGGGAGCCGGCAATACATTACAGTGATTTATTATTACGATAATAAATGACAATTTTTCTTTCACAAATGTCATTTTGCTCTGCACTCTTGTACAGGCAGACCAAGCCCCCCCACCAGGCATGATATTTAAAGGAATATTTCATTTTTATTGTTTCACTTTAAGCATTATTAAAATCACTGCTCCTGAAAAACAATTAATTTAAAAAAAAATTCTGCATTGATACATGTCCCCTAGGGTCCCGATTCACTTTTTATGGCAATAACTTGCATATAAGCCTTTAAAATGAGCAATTTTGATTTTTCATGTTCGGGTCCCATAGACTTTAATGGTGTTCGAATGTTCGGACAAATTTTTTGTCTGTTCGCATCATGTTCTGGTGTGAACCAAACTGGGAAGTGGGAAGTGTTCGGCCCACCCCTACTAGAAAGTGGAAGCTATATGATAGGATGGAACCATGCCTGAAAACAGGCAGGTGTCATGGCACCGATATGCAGGTGGCTCCGCCGGTATTCACCTTTACTATGTCTAAATATTTCTGGAACATATCCATTTTGAGCCATAGTAGTTCATTTGGGGCTGTGTCAAAACCACCCCGAATAAAGGAAATGCAGGGCTGCCATCAGGGGGGTACAGGCAGTACTGCTGTAAGGGGCCCCAGTGTATCAAGGGGTACGGCCCCAGGCCCGCTCCCCTAATGTCTCCCTCTCTTATAATGACCATAAGCTTATATCAGAATTGTTCAACAGACTCTGCTGAACAATTCTTTTTCTTTTTTTTCAACAAAGCTTTATTGATTGTAAAAGGAAGATACAAGTATCCAGAGAGTAATGTATGTCACAATGGTAAACCAAAACAGAAGGCAAGAGTATAAACATACATTGACCTTATCCATTACGGGGAGACATATCTGTGATGTTTTAACTGGGTGGTGCAGCTTACTCGTTGGGGATTTGGGATGGGATTTTGCAGGTCTTGAAGGCAAACACTAAGGCCATCGCGTCCAGCGCGAGGGGGGGGTAGGACGGGAGTATTGAGTTAGTAAGTGGGTGCACAAGGGTAGGGAGGGAGGGGGGGGTAGGAAGAGAAAGCGATCCCAGGGTATTCGTTGATGTAGCTATGTGGAGGGGGTTCATGTATTTTGGTTGGGGGTTTTGAAGATGTAGAAGAAGAAAGGGGTCTTCGCCTAGCTCTAGAAGGCCTTATGAGCATGTGAGGTCTTATAGGTCAGGGGGATTAGTTGTTGTTGGTTGAAGATGGTTGATATGGGGGTGGGCAGGATTTAGCGTTAGGAGGAGTTTAAGGTCTGTTTATATATGTCCGATGCTTGGAAGTGTGTCCAGCAAGCCCATCTTTTTATGTATAAGTTTGGGGTATTTCGGGCGATGGCGATAAGCTCCTCCATTTCTGCTATTTTGTCAATTTGTTTGAACCAATCAGCCAGGGAAGGGGTTTTAGTGGTGCCCCAAAGTCTTGGTATGCATAGTTTGGCAGCGTTGATCATAGCCATCGCTAAAGATTAGTGGTAAGAGGGGTCCGCGTCCTCTTGATGATGTAAGAGGTTCTTGCCAAGGTGTGAAATTTAAGAAGTATGTGGTCGTAGTGCTGACCAAATTATGGACTTGCTTCCAGAAGGATTGAATGGCGGGGCATTCCCACCATATATGAAGAAGAGAACCCTGGGTTTGGGAGCATCACCAGCACGTGTCTGGGATGTCTTTGTTGTATTTGTGTAGTGTTGTAGGAGTGTGATACCAGCGCGAGGCTAGTTTGAAGTTGTTCTCCTGAATGGAGACGTTCAGGGACCCCTTATGGGTATGGTGAAATATGGTAGACCAGTCTTCTTCAGAGAGGTTGGTTTGGAGGGAACGTGCCCAGGCATCCTGTGCCCCGCCGGAGCTAGGAGGGGTAGATTCCCAGAGCATGTTGTGTAACAGGGAGATGACATGTCTTAGCGGTTTCCCGTCCATGCATAGTGAATCAAAGGTAGTTGGGTCGTTTGTTAGGTTATTGTGGGGTTTTACGCTGGAAATTAGATGTTGAATTTGTGTGTAGCTGTAGGGGTCTAGATGTTTGGTCTCCAGGAGTGCGTTGATGTGGGTACGATCTCGTAGAACCCCGTTTTCCATGAGATGGTGTAAGCGTAGGGCCATTGGTGGTTGGTATTTTGATAATGGATGGGATGACTGGCCTGGGGGGAAGATTGGGTTTTGGAGAAGCGGGGCCAAGATCCTATACTTCAAGTTTGCTGTATCAAAAGCAAGGATCGTTGGGCCTATTGTGGGGTGGGAGATGAGTTCAGGGGGTCGGTGGTTTTTCTTTAGCCACGGGATTTGAGAGGTGGGGGTCAGGGAGAAGGAGTGTTCTAGTGTTATCCAATCCTTGGTTTGGTGGTGTAGGGGCCAGTCGAGTATTCTCTGCAGGTGGCATGCCAGGTAATTTAGTTGTATGTCGGGGAGGCCGATGCCCCCTTTAGGTTTGGGTTTGGATAGTTGCAAAAAGCTTATTCTTGGGGTTTTGTGGTTCCAGATGAAATTTCTGAACATTTTTTTAACTGAATCAAAAAAGGTTTTGGGTAAAAAGATGGGGATTGTCTGTAGAAGATATAGGAGGTGAGGTAGTACGTTCATTTTAATGATAGCTGCCCTACCAAACCAAGAGAAGTTGGCTTTGTCCCAGCGTTTCAAGTCAGTGGCGATGGCTTTGATTGCTGGAAGAAAGTTAATGTTATAGAGATTAGGGAGATACTTTGGGATTTGGATGACTAGGTAGGTGATAGCTTCTGAGTTCCATTTAAAAGCGAAAGTGCGTTTGCATTGAGCGAGTAGATTGTCAGGAAGGGATATGTTTAATGCTTGGTATTTAGTGTAATTAATTTTGAAGTGTGAAATATAATGGTAGAGATCAAGGTTCGAGAGGAGGTTGGGTATAGAGATGATCGGTTGGGAAAGAAATAAGAGGATATCGTCTGCATATGCCGCTATTTTGTATTGTTTTCCTTGGGTGACAATTCCGTGGATACTTGTGTTGGCTCTAAACATGTTTAAGAAGGGCTCTAGGGTGAGGACGAAGAGTAGGGGAGAAAGGGGGCAGCCTTGTCGCGTGCCGTTAAAGATGCGAAAGGCGTCCAACAGGGTGCCATTGGCGCAAATTTGGGCCTTGGGGTTAGAGTAGAGCGACATTATACTATTAATCAATCTTTCTCCCGAGCCCAGTTTATCGAGAACCATGTTGAGGTAATCCCAGGCCACCCTGTCGAACGCCTTTTCAGCGTTTAGGGAGAGAAGGAATCCCGGAGTCTTCGATTTTGAGAGCCAGTGGTGTAAATTGATTGCCTTTAGGGTATTGTCCCTGGCTTCTCTTCCAGGGATAAACCCCACTTGATCTTTGGCTATAGTGGTGTTGAGGATTGGGAGGAGGCGGTTCGAGAGTATTTTGGCATATATCTTTATGTCTGTGTTTAACAGGGATATAGGTCTATAACTAGCAGGTCTTTCTGCATCTTTTCTGGGCTTGGGAATCAGGCAAATATGGGCATTTTATACGTTTTGGGGGGAAATGTTGGGGGTAGCTAGGTGGTTTAAGGTTTTAAGGAAAGGGGCTGTTAGGGGGTCTTGGAATGTCTTGTAGTATGATAAGCAGAGTCCATCAGGGCCTGGACTCTTGCCCTATTTCATTTGGCCCAGAAGGAATTCGGTCTTCGTGATGGGGTTATCTAGCTCTTTCTTTTGCTCCGGAGAGATGGGTGATGGGCCATGTTTCGATAGGAATTCCTGAATTATCTCACTTCTGGACTTGGGATTTCCGTCTGGTTTGGGGGCCTGGGGGAGGTTGTAGAGGTTTGCGTAGTATAATGCAAATTGTTTCGCTATGTCTGCGTTACTGGACAATAAGTTATTCTGGGTATCACGAATGGCTCTTATTGAGGTTGAGGCTTTTTTGGCTTGTAGTGCACGGGCGAGGGGTTTGCCGCTCTTGTTCCCATGTTCATAAAAAAGTTTATGGGAGAGTGTAGCGTCTTTGTACGTGTTTGAGCATTATGTCTCGTAATTCCCCTCTTGCCTCTTCAAGCCTTTCTAGGGTCTGTTTAGCTAGCGAGGAATTGTGTGTGTTCTAGAGGGCCTTTATACGGGTGAGAATTTCCTCTGTTTTCTTTCTTTGAAGTTTTCGCTTCGCGGCTGCTTTTTGGATGAATAGGCCCCTGATAACACATTTATGTGCCTCCCATTGAGATATGCGGGACACGTCAGGGGTATCGTTGGTGTGGAAGAAGTTTTGGAGATGCTCTGTGATGTCCGATAAGGTGGCTTGATCTGTCAGTAGGGAGGGGTCTAGTCTCCAGATGTATTGGAACTTGGTCTGTTCAGGGAAGGATAGGATTGTCATGACTGGGTTATGGTCCGAGAGGAATTGTGGTTCAATGTGGGCTTTAGTGAGAAGAGGGAGGTCGTTCTGCGATAAGAATATGTAGTCGAGTCTGGAATATCTGTCGTGTGGGGCGGAGTAAAAGGTGTAGTCTCTTGTGCGGGGGTGGAGGGTTCTCCAGGTGTCATGGAGGGAGAGCATGTTTAATTGTGTTTTGATGCGTTTGAGAGCTTTGTAAGTGAGTGAGGAGGTGCCCGAGGAGGTATCCTCTAGGGGGTTCAGGGTGACATTGAAATCTCCTCCCAGTAGGAGAATGCCTGACTGAAAGGAGGAGAGCTGAACAGTTATGTTATTGAAGAAGCTAGTTTGGGCGGTGTTGGGGCTGTAAATGTTTGCAATAGTTATGGGCCTATTCCACAGTCTGCCCTTGATGAAGTAGTAACGTCCATTAACGTCTATAAGAGTGTCTGAGATTTCGAGTGGGAGATGTTTTGCTATGAGAATAGAAGCCCCTTTGGTTTTGGCTATGGGGTTAGAGGCATAAAAGGATGTGGGGTAGTCTCTGTTCGTCAGTTTAGGTATGTGGTTTGTCTTAAAGTATGTTTCTTGTAATAAAGCAATGTCTGCCTTGGCTTTTTTCAGGTATAACAAGAGTTGGGATCTCTTCTCGGGCGTATTAAGACCTTTAACGTTGAGGGAGAGGATTTTTAGAGTTGCCTCAGGGGGATGGGTGTTGGGGCGTTGCATGTTTAGCGTTCTGCGAAGACGTGCAAGAGGTGAGGAGTTTCTCTTCAGGGGGGTAGGTTGGGTGTTTAGGTGGGTCGGGAGGGGGGAGAGGGGGGTGTGCTTGCACTGCTTAGGCTGTTTTGAATCTCGACTGGAGATAATGTGGATAAGGGTGTCTATAAGGCGACGATGAAGCTAGTCCGGCTAGTTCACCGTATGTACAGGTGTCGCCTAGAGGTCGGCGCAGTTCCGTGAATTGCGCTGTTGTGGGGTCGTGGAAGGGTCGGTTTCGAAGGCAATTAGGATTCTGGTGTATGAGTTTAGAGGAGAGTAGAGGGTATGTCTGAGGGGGGCCGTCACTCCTCCATCCGTCCTATTGAAAGCATTAGAAAAATAGATGCATGGCCGTGAGGGGGTGATGTTTGGGTTGGATTGTTTGAGGGCTATTAGCCCAATGGGCACTGTTGTTAGTGTGGGTTGGTGTGGGTGGCAGAGTTGATGGAGATGTGGGAGTAATGCGGAGGTCTGCATGGGAAATGGCGAAATGGCTCTAGATTTATACTTACGAAGCAGGATCTCCGAGGTGTGCAAGCGAGGGGGGTTAGTTTGCAGGGTAATGGGTTACCTGGTTTGGGTCCGAGGTGTCGTTGTGTGTGTAGGTATGGGCAGAGCGTATGTGGGGGGATAATGGGGTTTGCAATATGCCTGAGGCGTGCTTGGATTTGTGGCTGGTGCTCGCGTTTGGGCCCTAGGGGGTTCGCTGGTCTGTAAGTGCTGGTTGTCTGCTGATAACATGTGATCGGGACCTAGAGTGAGTAGCTGTACTGGCGGGTAGGTGTAAAGGACGGTATTGTAACAGGGGACCCGAGTGTCGGCCAACCGAACATAAGGATGGTAAGCAAGAACCAAAAATAAAGTGGGGTAACTGACCTTCTCCACTGGAGATCCTCATGGGAGGTAGTGAGGTGGTTATGTGAGCCAATCAGAGGAGAGGGAGTCTTCAATTTTGTGTGGATGAGTTCTTTTCCCATCGTGAGGCTAAGTTTCCAGTGGAGGAGGCGGGGCCCCTCTATCTAATTACAATAAAGCAATGAATAGAACAATGAACACATTTGCAATAACAGGCAATGAAGACCAGAATATGATGGAATATAAACATAAACAGGTATCAGCAAGTGCATTCCATAGGTGCGAGGGGGCGGGGGGACGAAGAAGCCGCTTCCCCCCCCCCTCCGCCATGGAGCAGGTCTCCAACCCGGGCTTTGAATATAAGTAACAAACATTGTCACCCTGGTCAGGGGGTGAACAGGGGTACAGTAGACATATAATGTTCCGTCCGACCCCACCAAAAATAGTACAACATAGTCTGTGTCTTCTTTCACTAGCTGAGTTAAAGTTAGTGGGGTGGCATATTGGGATAGGTATGGGGGGAGGGGGTTGGTTGAACATTCCTGGTGTCAGCTCCATGTATGTGCTCCCTGAAAGGCAAGATAACGGGTGGGGGAACACGGGACAAAAGTCCACAGAGGTCAAGACTGTGCGAAAGCTTGGGGAGCTGGTGGGAGTATGTGCTTACAGGGTATAGACTCATAGGAGCATCTTTACCTGTGGGGTGGGTAGTCTGTAGTATAATGTGCAAGACTTACACAGAATCCTTATCCCCACGGCGTTGTGATGTAGTGTCTGTCCTGGTGGGTGAGGTTCCAGGTGACCACAGCTGTTGCTATTGGTGTTCATGACCCCTACAATAGGGTATGTTTGAAGTGTGGGCAAGGTATGAGTGTAGTTTGATCTTACCACTGTACAACGTGGGTTGTTAGTCTATTGTTTCTTCTCGGGGGGGAAGAGCTTGCTGGTCTCACCGTAGGACGTTCGGCTGTAAAGGAGGGGACGAGCTACATGGCTTCCGGGTGATATCTGTAGCTTTCCATCTTGGGAATAGAGTCTGAAATTATAAGAGACAAGTAAGCAGGTGCAAATGGTGGAGGCGTGTTCAGGGGAGGAAATGTCTTGTGTTGGTGAAGTGTGAAAGAAGGGCAGGAGCGACGAGTCTCTTGAGAGGGGAAGAATAGATGTGAGCGCTGAGTTTGCGGTTCCCCTGAAGATGTAAGGTGGGGTCAATGGGTGTAGGGAGGTGACCTGTGGTTGATTGTAGAGCTAGCTGGCTTCATTGGTTCATGGGTTCCGGTTGGAAAGTGAAGGGAAATGTTAATCTCGTCTAGGTCTTCTATGTGCCGGAGAGGCCGGGATGTTACCATCTCTGGGTGGGCATCTGTGTGATGGAGGAGGAGAAGGATTGGAGATGCGTCTGCGTCTTCCACGTGTGGGTGTTGAGTCTCTCCTGTTTATCTCCATTGGTTCTTCCTGGTGCAGTGGAGGGGGGATGTGGTCCAGCAACCAGTTTTCAATAGCCACACGTGGTATCCCCAACGTGTCGCAAAACTCAGGGGTGTCTTCTGGGTGTCTGAGGTAGGCTATTCTGGCTCCCGTGCCTGCTTGTAAGCAAAAGGGAAACTTCCACCTGTAAGGGAGATTGTGATCCCTGAGGGTGTCCAGTAAAGGTCTTAGCGCTCTGCGTTTAGTTAAAGTTATGGGGGAGAGGTCTTGAAATAGTTTTATTTCGTTGCCTTGGTGTATAATGCGACCTCGGAGTCTGGCTTGTCTCATTATGTCCTCTTTTAAACGGAAATCAACCAGGCACCCAGTTATGTCTCTGGGGGGGTCAGTTTCCCTCCCCCTGGGGCGCAGGGTTCGGTGGATTCGTTCAAACTCAACAGCTGTTTCTGGGGGTCTACCCAACAAGTCATTAAAGATGGAGGATGCTGCTTGTGTGATCTGATCACTATCAATTGTTTCTGGTAGCCCTCTGATTCTGATATTGTGCCTACGGCATCTATTCTCCAGGTCCTCAATGCTTCTGTGCATGTCTCTCAGGTGCAATGTTTGTGCTGACAGTGTGTGACTATGAGCCATAATGGTCGTCTCTTGTCTATCCACAGAGTCTTCTATGTCCTCCATGCGGCTTGCTATGGCTTGCATATCAAACCTCAGGTTGCTATGGCTGCAGATAGTGTGGATTTGATATCGGCTGCTATTCCCCTGAGGTCATCCATACAAATGGCCTGTTGTGGTGGGGCTGCTGGGGATGCTATTAGTGCTGTTGGCGCTGTAATACTGTGGTGTGGGCCTGGCTTCTGTGTGTGGGGGCTGCTCTGACTCACCTCCACTCCCTGGCTTGAGGCCTGCGACTGTGCTTCCTCCCTGGAGAGGGATCTGGAGCGGAACATTGCCAGGACGTTTGCGCTCAGTTGCGTGTTAGGCGCCCTGGGTGATCTGGAGCGGGCAGAATCCGTTTTCCTCATCTTTAGTATGCGGTGACAGGCGGTGTCGGCCCAGGTAAGGCTCATGGACGGATGTGGAGTGACGGAGCGTGGGGTCTAAGCTGCCATCTTCGGCGGTGCCCAGGCGGCGTCCCCCAGAATTTCTGAAAAAAGGCTACTTTTCCCTTCAGGGGATAGGCTTGAGGGTAAAAAGTGTTGTAATGGTGCCCTGATGACGGAGTGTGACTATCTCAGTCTTTGAGAACGAGCGCCACTTGTGCGGAAGTTCCGTCGGGCCGGAAATTTAGGCCAGTGCTTGAGATGCAGCCTAGTCCTCTTCTGGAAAAAAATAGATTTTTTTTGCCCCAAAGTTATATCATCCGGTAGCTTAGAGCCTTGGTGATGGATTGGGGAGGTTTTTACCTCAAAACTAGGCTTCTGTTGTGAGGATGCCTCTGGATTTTGTTTCATCCAGACGGAGCCTCTCTTTCTTGCGTCTGTCCTCCTCGCTCGCCATGCTACGCCTCCTGAACAATTCTATAACTCTGATTAGCGGATTACCATCCGCTGATCCGATTTATTAACCCTAAAATTGACCCCCCATGCCGCCGCTTACCTGCCCCCTGCCTCTCCCCCCCCTTCCACCTAAAACTGCCCCCCTCCTTTCCTATCCCCTTCATCCCCCCCAGCACTGATTCTCCCCCCGAACCCAATCCCTGCAGCTACCATCATTAGCCAGCATACCTCCTCTGCCACTCCTGCGGCCTTCAGGTGCTGCATCGGGCTTGGGGGATCCAGATGTGTCCCCCCACCACTCAGATCACCCCCTACCTCATTCCCTCCCTGAGCCTGCAGCTTCTTAATTGAGCTGACAGGCTAGGGATTGAGGGAGGGAGGAGTTGAGGCTTGGGGGGGCTTGGTAAACATGTGTTTACCAAGCCCCCCATAGCACAGTGGGCACAAGCAGCGATCCCTAAGATCGCTGCTATATGTCTCACTGACAGCTGTTTATAGTACACCGTGAGTGTTACTATGTATCAGTCTGTCAATTTATCAATGAATGAGAAATTCCTCATTCATTGAAGTAAAGTGCTGCAGAGAAAAGGGACTATCTGCAGTCTCTTTCTCTGTCTCAAAATAAGAGATATAGGGGTCTGTTTAGACCTCTGATATCTCACCAAAGACCCCCCCAAAAAAAAAATCTGTAAAGGATGTGACCTGGAATTTTATAGATAGGCAACTCCTATCCTCATATTGATTAGTGGTTCCAAATTAATAATAACTACTGCAGTAGACACAAAAGATACTCATAAATACAGATACATATAAAGGTAAAACACAATAAAAAAAACAAATAACACAAACATAGTAAGACCTCCCCAGGTCCATCCGCACTCACCCCTCCAGGGTAACTCCCCCCCCCCCAAAAAAATACTGTAAAGAAATGTAAAAAGTAAAAGAAAAAAAACCCCACAAGCATAGAAAGACTCCCCAGGTCCGCATGCACTCACCCTTCCAAGGTGACGCCCCCCTCCCCACACTCACCCCTCCATGGCTTCCTCAGCTTCTACTCCCGGCCAACCCGATCCATCCTGATTGGCCAGGAGGAGATGCCAGAAGACAATAGTAAATATTAATTTGCTATTGTCACAAGTGGGTGGGTTGGAGGCGCAGTGGGGGCCCAGGCCTGAAGCTGTGTAAGGGGCCCTAAAATTTCTGATGGCTGCCCTGTAGACATGAGCTCTCCCATGCTCCTTTGTATACACAGAGCTGAAGAAAGTATTTAATAAATTTGCCTTCTCTTTGTCCCCAGTCACGCACTCTAGATTATTTTGTAAAGGACCTACATGCTTAGACCTGACCTTTTTACTATTAATATATATGAAGATTTTTTTGGGTGTTTGTCTTACTCTATTTTGCAATCTGTCATTCACGTTGAATTTGTGCATCCTTTTTTTTAAAGATATATTTATTGAAATGTTTAATTGTTATACAAGTAATACAAGCAGTAGTAGTAATACAAGTAAACAATAACAACCTAGGTACAATATAACCCAACTATGCCTCCTATGTCTCCTCCATGACCTACTCTGCTAGATGGTCCTATGAACCACCAGTACCCGCTGAGCATGCAAGGGGCCTTTCAACAAGCCAAGCTAAAAGATGCAGTGTAAGATCTTCTAAGGCAGGCCAGAAGAGTCTGTAGCCATTTCAGGTGGTCATACACAGCCAGTTTTTGATTGGCTGATATTCAGTGGGAATTCTACCTGCCCGTGAACCACCTGATTTGTGACATGTCCACCAGGTGGAACTCAACTTTGCACAAGCAGCAGAGGACCTTGAATGATTACCCGTGTGAATGTAATGCAAGGACAGGCTCAGGGGAGTGTGGCTTTTTTTCCCCACACCAATAGCTGCCAATAAAGGATGCATGCACTGTACTATCACTAGGGATGAGCCAAACACCCGGTTCGGTTTGCACCAGAACACCGCAAACGGGCAATGCGTTTGGGCGAATACACAAACCTTATTAAAATCAATGGGACTCAAACAAGAAAAATCAAAAGTGCTAATTTTAAAGGCTTATATGCCTTTTTATTGCCATAAAAAGTGTATGGGGACCCGGGTACTGCCCTAGGGGACATGAATCAATACAAAAAAAGTTTTTAAAGCAAATTTTTTTTCAGGAGCAGTGATTTTAATAATGCTGAAAGTAAAAAAATAAATAAATATTCCGGTTCAGCCCCAGCGCCGTAAATAGGCGGCGGCTGCTTTGAGTGGCTGTACCGGAACATAGCCTGCAGGCTGCAGGCTACATCCCGGTATCATTTTTTAGAGCGGGCGGTTGACTATCCGGGGATAATGACCGATCTGGCTCGGGAGCTGCTCGGTCGTTATCCCAGGGGGTGGGAGGGGATATCCCCCCTCCTGCCACCTTCCGCCGCTCTTGTCCAGCCCCCCGTCCCACCGGGAGACCGGAGCGACAATCCGGCGCCTCTGCCGGCTAGAAGGAGCCCTGACAGAAGCCGGCTCCAATCGGGTCTCCTTCGGCAAATTCTGGAAGCGACGTCACAACGTCACTTCCGGTTTACTTGGCGGCTAACGGCGCCAATTTAAAAAAAAATTACAGTATTTAGAATCACTGTTTTTAGCGATATGAATACTGTGAAGTCTTTTAGACCCCCCAGCCCTCCAAAAGTGTACCTGTCACCATATATTACTATCACAAGGGATGTTTACATTCCTTGTGATAGCAATAAAAGCGATCAGAATTTTTTTTTTAAAGGAACAGTGTTAAAAATAAATAAATAAAATAAAAAAATAAAAAAAATTAAAGCGGCACCGTCCCCGCGAGCTCGCGCAGCAAAGAAAACCCATACGTATGTCGCGCCCGCATATGAAATAGGTGTTCAAACCACACATGTGAGGTATCGTCGCGATCGCCAGTGTGTGAGCAATAATTCTAGCAAAAGACCTCCTCTGCACCTCTAACCTGATAACCGATAAAAATGTTTAAAGCGTCGCCTATGGAAATTTTTAAGTACCAGACTTTGTCGCCATTCCGCGAGTGCGTGCAATTTTCAACCGTGTCATGTATGGTATCTATTTACTCGGCGTAACATCCTCTTTCACAATATACAAAAAAATTGGGCTAACTTTACTGTTGTCTTATTTTTTAACTCAAAAAAGTGAAATTTTTCCCAAACAATCGCGTTTGAAAGACCGCTGCGCAAATACAGTGTGACAAAAAGTATTGCAACGATCGCCATTTTATTCTCTAGGGTGTTTGAAAAAAATATAATGTTTGGGGGTTCTAAGTAATTTTCTAGCAAAAAAAATGATTTTAGCTTGTAACCAACAAATGTAAAAAAGGAGCCAGGTTGGTAAGTAGTTAAATATCATGCCTGGGGGTCCCCTTAGTCTGCCTGTAAAGTGGCGCATCTGTGTGATGTTTAGAACAGTGCCACTGCAAAATGAAAAGTAAAGGAAAATTGTCATTTAAAATCGCTCACGGCTGTAATGTATTGCTGGCTCCCAGCAATATAAATAAAATCACTGAAAACATTTGCTTAGAGGTCCCCCTCAAAATCCAAACCAGGCCCTTTTTTTAAATTTTGGCGCAGGGTTCCACTTAACCACTGCAATACACTGTGTTATATATATATATACTACACTGACTGCACCATATACTCTGAATTGTATTATATATACTATGGGTACTGCACTCTACAAAATTGTAATGACATTCCCCAGTCAAGTGCAGAAAAATTGGGCCTTGGGTGTTGATGGTGGTTGCAGAACACTGTAACCCCTCATAGTTACTCTTGTTGGGCGCAGGAGCAGTTTCTGCAGTTGTTATTTATTTAAAAAATTGTAATGACATGCTCCAGTCAAACAGGTGCAGAAAATTTGGGCATTGGGTGTTGGTGGTGCCCTAAACTAAAAATTATTGTTGGCAGCTAGCATCATCATAAGGATTCAGGAGGAATAGGATAGGCAGCATAGGCAGTCTTCAAGAGATCCCAGATCCCCATTAAATTCAATCAGTTGCATCAGCATCAGGGGCTTGATAGCTGCTGATCCAGGACTGATTTATTTTTATAAATGTGAGCCTATCAACAAACTCTGTGGACCGGCGCACTCTTTGATCCGTTACAAACCCTATTGAGACACCACATAACACATAAGAGGAGAGCGAGGAGAAGGAGGATTAGGATTCTGGTAGTTTTGAAGTCATTGAAGCAGAGGAAGACATACATCAAATAGATGCTTTTCAGTCCCCAGAAACCTTGGGAGTAGTACGTGGCTGGGAGAAGGCAGTTCCAGATACTGTAATCCTCATGATGACTCAAAGGACTCTGCTTCTCATGCTTCCCTCACTTATTCTTCAAAGCCTGTGAAAGGACCCAAGAATTTGTGGCATCAAGGAGAAGGATCATTATTGATTGGTAACCCTCCTTGACCACCATTACAAGGGGAAAGTTTGGGAACTCATCCTGCCCTCACAGAGGGAGCACAGGGTGAAATATCTTGATGGCACCTTTAAGAGGAGTTTATGTAACACCTTTCCAGACTCAGTCTCATAGAAAAGGTAGTTTTGAGGCTCCTGTTGGTTATTCAGCAATACCAGTTAAATCATAATTCTCTTCATGCAACTTCATGCACTTACTGCACATGGCACAGGCAATAATTTAGCAAATATCACTTTGGAGGGCCTTCCCTTCAACTTACAGTCTAGTTTTTTAACCACTTGAGCCCCTGAAGGTTTTACCACTTAATGAGCAGGCCATTTTTTGCTAAACGACACTGTGTTACTTTAACTGACAATTGTGTGGTCGTGCGACGATGTACCCAAAAAAAATGTATGTTCTTTTTTTCCCACAAATAGAGCTTTCTATTAGTGGTATTTGATCACCTTTGCTGTTTTGATTTTTTGTGCTATAAACAAATAAAGAGTAACAATTTTGAAAAAAAACAATATTTTTTACTTTCTGCTAATAAACATATCCAATAAAAAAATGTAAAAAATCTAATTTCTTCATCAATTTAGGCTAATATATATTCTCCTACATCTTTTTGGTAAAAAAAAAATCCTAATAAGCATATATTAATTGGTTTGCACAAAAGTTATCACGTCTGGGGCGTGGCCAGCGAGCTCCGAGATGGCCGCTTAGCGTCGGAGCTCCGCTGCCAGACCAGGAGACGAAGCCTCACAGCAGACCCTTGCAACCCCGCCAGACACCAGAACCGTCACAACAAGACCGAGACCATCCCCTGTGATGGCCATGGGCAGACGGAGGAAGGAGCCACCACCTCAACCCAGCAAATTGACAGGGTTCTTCCCATCCCGACCGACCCGCCAATATGGCACCGGAACACAGGCCGCCGCACACGCGGTAATGAACAGTGGCTTCAACAACTAAACTGCCTTGGCAACACTGCTACCTTCAAGCCCTCACTGTGTTTATTATTTTTTTGCTAGTAATGGCGGCGATCAGATTTTTAGCGAGACTGTGACATTGTGGCGTGCAAACCAGCCATCTAACTGACACTTTTAACACTTTTTTGGGAACCAGTGACATTATTACAGTGATCAATGCTAAAAATATGCACTGTTACTGTACTAATGACACTGGCATGGAAGGGGTTAACATCAGGGCAGGTCAAAGGGTTAATTGTGTGCCTAGCTGGTGCTTGCTAACTGTGTGGGAATTGCTCTGAGGGTAAAGTCAGAGATTGGTGTTCCTGCTTAGAAACACAAGATCTCCATCTTCTCCCTTGTGAGAACAGTGATCTGCCTTGTTTACATAGGCAGATCGCCATTCTGCCTCTCCCTGGAACGTTAGCAGGTGGCTCTATTGCCTCTATGTACCTGTATCATTTTGTGCAATAAACATTACTCACTGCTGAAGGTGCGATAGCGTGCCGATTGGACACAGGGGATGCCAATCAGGGGGTCCGGTGGACCTAATGTCCACCGGATCCCCTGATTGGCATCCCCAATCGGCACACAATCACGCCTCCAGCTGTGTGTGCATGCCCCCCAGTGGCTATTGCACGAAATGATGTACAGGTACATAGAAGTAAATGGAGCCGACCAGCCTCAGTGGTCAGAAAGTGGTTAAATTGATTCTTATGGATCCTCTACATTCCATGTATTCTGTTTTTTTCCACAATGGATTAAGATAGCTGGGACATGCTTAGTCCCTCACAGTAATTTATGTAATGATATTGTGACACAATTACAAGTTTTTCATAAAGCAGGCATTTGTGCTAACAGAAAACAAATACCGTCTCTCAAAGCACAGCAATTCCAGTGGCAGGGATAATTCTAGAAGCAACAATTCTTGCAGTTCCAAAGCAATATCAATACACAGAGAACCCCAATGTATGTACTGATTAACAAACTTTAGAAAGCATTGCTTTTAATGAATAAGAAAAGGCAGAAAAGGAGATCTCAGAGTCTACAATGCAGCGAATGCTCACTCAGAATGCAGATAAAGACCATGTGCTTACTGAAGCACAGGAAAACTAATGGAAAAGAATGGGGAAAAGGCTTTGTAAATGTTCTTCCAATTCTGTTTCCACTGCACATTTGTAAAATATATATTTTGTTTCAACTGCCTATTTATGCAATCAAATACCTCACGCGCTTTTATTAGCAATTCCTGTTACCTTATGCCTTGTATTCAGCAGGGTTACTTATATTCAGTCACATACTTGCATAATATCCCTTAATGAAGAGAGGTGGAGCTAGTCTCTGTATGCAAATTGTATTTCGTTTCAATGGTTTTTATTAAGTTTTGTCAATTTAACAAAGAGTGAAAAGCAATAAAACATCAACTGACAAATGAATGATCACATAATCAGGAAGAAAATAACAGTAAAATAATAGCTGATGTCATTGGAAATTGTAAATTCACAGGTTATAATATGTCTACTATAGGGCCAAGAATAGTATAAGATGAGCCATACTGTCTCACCAGACACCCCAAGTGGGAACAATCTGTGTCCGGCAGGACAGTCTGCGCTCCATCCCCTCTCCAGCCTAAAAGTCTAGACTGGAACCATAAATGGCTTGCTATTGGCACATCTAAACTAAAGAGATTGCAGCTGCCAACCTACCGCCAATGCCTTGTATCTGTAGCGGAAAAGGTAGCCCTCCACCTCTCGCCACGAAAGCAGGATGGTGAGCTACTGATGAAAGATTAACTAGACATCAGCCAACTGAAGAAAATCGTCTAGAAAAACCAAAAGTAACAGAGTAGAAGCAGGGAAAAAGTAGAAAGAGGAAAACAAGGGAAAGGGTATAAGTGGCACCAAGGAAATCAAGACGCTTCTAAGGAGGGTTGTAGATCACGTAGGTAACCCAGGGTAGTTTTTCCAGGGATCCCAAACTAGGTCAAATTTAGTTGAGGTGTCTAGAATAATACTTGCGAGCCTTTCTTGCACCATGATCCAGGAGATGTTTTGTTTAGCCTCAGTGAAAGATACTGAGGGACGCTTCCAGGCCCTGGCTATCGTGATTTTAGCACCCAGTAAGATAAAGTGGGTGAGTCGAAATATAGATTTGGAAATCCCCTCAGGTTTATAGTTGAGGAGAGCTATTTCCGGGGTCTGCGACATTGGAAGATTTGAGACCTTGCGCAACACATGAAAAACCTTGTTCCAAAAGCCTCGAATGCGTGGGTATTCCCACCAAGTGTGGAGAAAAGAGCCCAGATGTCCACATCCTCTAAAGCAGAGGCCGGAGGCATCTGGGTACATGGCTGCCAATCTGGAAGGTACCAGGTACCATCTGATCAATACTTTCAGATTGGCCTCTCTTAGGGCCGTATTCAAAATCCCTTTAGAGGCTCTCTGGGTTAGAGAGTACCACCTGTCCGTTTCCCAATCCACCCCCAGATCTTTCTCCCATTTCTTCACATAAGGGGGTTTATCAGTATTCTCCATCAGTGATGCATAAATAAGGGTGATCCCTCCTCTTTGATCCTCAGATTCTGAGCATCATTTCTCATATTGGGTGATACCTGTATGGTCATTTCTCGACTTTCACCAGGAAGCCAGAAAATGATGGATTTGCTGGAAACTGAATTTTTCAGTTGGTGGCATATCTAATTTGTTGATACAGTGGTTTAAAGACAAGGGACCCTCTAGATTTAGGAAGTGGCCTATACAGTATAATCCCTTATCAGTCCACCGCTGGAAAGCCTTAATGTCAAGACTGGGGGGGAAAATAGGGTTATTAAAGAGGTGACTAAGAGGGCGTAAGTTTGAGATCAGATGTGGAGGTTTAAGGACTGAGTCGGTGATGGCAAAGGAGTGGGGGCTAATATTGAGGGCCTCAGCTTATGAGATGTACCCACTAGATAATCAATAGTGTTAAGGGGCACCGCCTGCCTTTCTATATTAACCCAATCAGGTTTGTTCCCTCTGGAGAAGACTGTGGAAAATTGGGCTACTTGAGCAGCCTGATAATATTTGTAAAGATGCGGAAGTCCCAGTCTCCCTTGATCACGTCTCCTAAAGAGAACCATAGCTGAACATCTATAACCTTTCCGACCCCAAATTAATTTCAGTATTTGCGATTGTAGTTTCTGAAGATTAGATTTCCTAAGAGGGACAGGGAGAGCTCTAAAGAAATAAAGAATCTTGGGTAGAAGGGTCATTTTGACCGCCTGTATCCTGCCTAACCAAGAAAGGCCATCTTGGCCCCATCTGCCAAGATCTTCTGTTAGCTTCTTAAATAAGGAAGGGTAGTTAGCCTCATATAGATGGTTGATGTTGGCTGCCAGGCTGACCCCCAAGTAGGGTATCTGTGTGTTGTTCCAGGTGACTCCATAGAGAACTTTAAGACGCCTTATCGTCGGCTCTGGGACAGATATAGTTAAAGCTGAGGACTTGGACCAATTCACATGAAGCCCGGATACTTCTCCGAAATTCTGGAGAAGATGAATGACATGAGAAGTGGATGTGAGAGGGGAGGAGATGAAAAGAATGAGATTGTCTGCGAATAAAGCGCACTTGTGAGAGCGGGTTCCGCAGGTCACCCCTTGAATATCTGGGTTATCCCTTATGGCAATGGCCAGGGACTCTATCGCAATGGCGAATATTAATGGGGATAGGGGGCAGCCCTGTCTAGTGCCCCTAAAAATAGAAAAAGGTTCAGAATAGTAGTTCTGCAATTTAATCTGGGCAGAAGGGTTAGAGTAAAGGGCTCTGATAGTTTGAAGAAAACTTGGACCAAAGCTCCATCGGTTTAGAACCGCAAACAGATATGACCAATCGACCGTATCGAAGGCTTTTTGAAGATGAACAGATAATATGAACCCTTCACGTGGTTGGCCCTCATCCCAATTCGAATTAAGGAGCGAGATAATGTCTATCGCTCTGCGGATCTGGTCAGGACCCTGTCTTCCTGGGATAAAGCCTACCTGGTCTTTATGGATGTATTTACTTATAAATTTAGTAAATCTGTTTGCCAGAATTTTAGTCAAAATTTTAAGATCATTATTGATTAAAGAAATAGGTCTATAGTTGCTAACTTCGGAATGGTCTTTACCCGGTTTAGGGATGACTGAGACGAAGGCTCTGTTAGCGTCGCTTTCCAATACAGATCCCGCAGGCAGAGAATGAAAACATTTGGTAAGGTAGGGGGCAAGTACTGGTCCAAAGGTTTTATAGTAGCCCGTGGATAAACCATCAGGGCCTGGGGCCGAACCCTTCTTGAGATTTTGATTTACCTCCAGAACTTCCTTATCAGAGAAGGGCTGTTCCAGAGAGGCGATATGATCATCCGAGAGTCTCGGGAGGGCAATGGGATTTAAAAATTCTTCGAGGGAGGAATTGTTTTCCCTGAGTCGTAAAGTTCTGTATAGAAAGTCTGGAAGACAGACATAATCTGATTAGGATTCTGAGTTAGCTTTCCCGATAAATCCCTAATATATGGAAAAGAAAAGGAGCGGTATTTAGGAGACAATCTGGCAGCCAACCTAGGGCCTATTCGGTCTCTCTGTAAATTGGATCTGTTTCTCAGCGCTAGTGGTTAGAGCGATGTTTAAGGCTACCCTCCCTGTTTCAAGTTGTGCCCATGAGTGGGGAGTCGGATTCTTCTTATGAGACTTGGCTAGGGCTTGAAAAGCTCGTTCCAATTTCTCAATATTGGCCTTACTTTCCCTTCTTAACCTTGTGGATAATTGAATGATCTTTCCCCTTATAACCCCTTTGTGGGCCGCCCACAGTGTTGGGGGCGAAACCTCCCCATTATCGTTAAAGAGGAAATACTCTTTGAGATCCTTTTCCAACATAGTACTGTGGATTGGATTGGACAGAAGGGATTCATTCAGTCTCCAGTTAGGGTTCTTCCTTTGACAGGAATCCACTTTAAGTAATATTATAACTAGCGAGTGGTCTGATAGTGGGGAATCCTTGATAAAGGATTTGGGTATAAGAGGGGAAACAGTGGCAGGGACAAAAATATAATCTATTCTCGCCATGCTCTTATGCGGGGCTGAAAAGTGAGTATAGTCCTTCACCCTTGGATTAAGTTCTCGCCAGATATCTATTAACCCCAAGGATCCTAGCAGCCTAGCAAGTTTGAGGCTTTGTTTAGGGGGCCTAATCACGCGAGGGCGGCCATTGCCTGACTTATCAAGCATGAGGTCTAGAGCCATATTAGAATATCCTCCCAAAATTACCGACCCCTCTAGATGAGGTAATATGAGGTTAAATAAGTCGTGAAGAAATTTTGCTTGCCCATGGTTAGGGGCATAGTAAGATAAAAAGGTGTACATCAAGCCCCCTAATGTCCCCCTTAGGAAGAGAAATCTGCCCTCTGGGTCTTTGATTTCCTGCAAGAGGCTAAAGTCTAAATGCTTTGCGAAAAAGATCCCCACCCGTCTGGTCTTATCTGGAGCGTTAGCTAGAAAGAACTTGGGATATTTTGAGTGTATATACTTAGGGTTGTATTAATCCGGAAAATGGGTTTCCTGGAGCAATAGAACATCCAGGTGTTGAGAATGAGAAAGGTTGAAGTATTTTTTCCTTTTAACAGGGGAGTTGAGGCCTTGTACATTGTGAGTTGCTATACGCAGCATGGTTGGAGATTTAGCTGACATGATAAGTGTGGAAGGAGGGAACTTTATGCATCACTGAACGAGAGCTTACCTGCCCCTGTAAACGTAGAGGAAGCAATTTGCCATATGCAGGAAGATAAGGAAAGACCCACCGTGAATCACTGCTTGAAAGAATTCCCTGGTGCCTGAGAGAGGAGGAAGAGAACATGAGAAAATTATCGTGAAGGAAGGACAAAAGAGGCAGTGTGAAAACAAAAAACATGAGGGGGGGTGTCAGAAAAGCGCCGTGAACCCCCTCGATTTCCTGCCTGCGAGGGATCCAGAGGGCACCCTCACCAGCAGGAATAGGAGGTGAAGTATCCGCCTAAACGGCAGAACAACATCTGACCAAGGGATTACGGACACTAGCATCCCGAACTCAGAGGGAGGAGCATGCTGTTCCCCCCGGCCAAAAACCAAAGGACCGGAAAGAAATTAACTAACATTAACTAATGCTTTACCCAAAAATTCAAATCCTGTAAAGGGAACCGAACACAAAAAACAGATCAACAAGGATGTTCTTTACTAGATTGAAGAGGACCCCCATGCGGACCCCTAGGGGCCCACCTAGGAGTCCCCCCCACTACCGAAAACATAGAGCACCCAAGGGCGGCATGGACCGCTGCGGAGCGCCAGCCTAGAAAAAAATAAAAAGGGGGGGTAGTCAATGAAACCAGGTGGACCGCAGGAGGCCCCCCACGGAATGACCCTCCCCCAGAGCAAAACATCTCCAGGGAGAGGGAAGAATAGAGCAAACCACAGGGCGCCCCCAGGGGTCCACTTACCAAATCTGTATAAAAAGAAACTATAAGGAGATTAACAGAACCATAGCAACACACAATGAATCAGACAACGACATAGGAATCGTCCACCCCGAAGAGACCGCACCCAAGGTGATCGGTTCCAAACTCATGGGGGGTGGGAGTCCTTGGCTCGTTTCTTTTGTTGTCTTCGCCATAGGGGAGGAATGGGGCTCTGAGGTGATGGCCTCTTGGAGGGGCCCACGTTTCTGCTAGGTTTGGAAGAAGTGGAGTCTAGGGAGATAAGACTGAGCCCAGTCAATATTTGTTCGCCCTCGTGGAAAGTAGAGAAACCATATTTCTTGCTTTTGTGAATAAAGGTCAATCGGAATGGAAAGGACCACCAATATTTGATGTTAGATTTGGTGAGGACTTCTAGCAAGGGTTTCAGTGTTCTCCTCTTCTGGATGGTATATGGAGACAGATCCGCGAATACTTGAATGGGGTGACCTCGGATAGCAAGATTTGAAGAATTCCTAGAGGCTTTCATGATCTCTTCCTTGACTCCATAAAAATTAGGTTTTACAACAACGTCTCTAGGAAGGCCATCAGACCTTGGAAGTTGGAGTGCTCTATGAGCCCTATCTAGCTCAAGGCGGTGTTCAGGGATGCCTGGAATGGTCTCCTTAATGAAGTCGCTCACAGCTGCATGGACATCATTGACATCCTCAGGTAGACCCCTTATTCAAAAGTTGTAGCGTCTAGAGCGATTCTCTAGGTCATCTATTTTGGATAGGGCTGTCTCCAATTGGTCCTGAAGGTCCTGGATGCGAGCTGTATTCTGATTAATTCTAGATACCAATTGCTCTGTTTTATGTTCTATTTCGTCTATCCTGGTCCCCAGACCCTGGAGATCAGCTTGGATAGTTGATGTGATTTGAGAGGCTGTTTGGGCTAGGCCCTTGGAAAGCATTTTAGAAAAAACCTCCATCATCAATTGAATGTCAGAGTGGGGTACCTGAGTTTGGGGGCTGGACAAGTTCGACAGAAGGCTACCAGGTCCGTGGTCTTTGAGTGGTGTTGTAATGAGCTCATCAAATGTCCTTTCTAGAAGAGAAACCGTTGAGGCTGGTGAAAGAGCCTGGGCCGAGGTTTGGGCACCAGGAGGGGGTCCTGGGGAGGAAAGGACCTGGGATCCTCCTTCCGAGCCAGCTTCCATCTCCTCCGTACCCCCTGGGGCTGGCAGAGTCCCCACTGGTATATTTGGGCCCTTTGGTGCCGGGGTATCAAAGTCCGGCTGGCAGGAAAGATCGCGCCTGACTGCTCCTGGTTGCATGAGAGAATAGATTGAAACCCCAAAAAGGAAAAATAGGTAAAAATGAAGTCCAATTAACAGAAAAGCAAGAAATGTGTGATGGTAATCAGTTTAGGCCATATGGCTGCCACCTTATTGCAGAGTAAGATCTGGGCACCACAGCAAAGTAGGCTGATCTTGATAGTGTGGATAGTCAGGGTGGATAGACAGGGTGATCTGACACCCCCAGCAGCTGCTACTAGGACCCAAAAACCCCTGACTGGGGACAAGAGAGGAGCGAGGGGGAGTACTAGGCCCAATCCGCGGCCTAAATTAGTGTCCCTTGTCCCCTAGATCCGACACTCCCCCCTGCTGTGCCTGCTGAGAATAGATGGTCCTCTCGTGCGGGTGTTGTAGGGATTGATCCCGTGTTGTCCCGAATATCTTCCACAGCTAGGCCCCCCCAATCCTCACCACAAGAACCTTGGCCGCGTTGTTAGGCCCAAGCCGCGGCCTCAATTGCCGGATCTGGGGTGGGCACGGGGCCACGCGATCTAGCCTGAAGCCCTTCACCGGTCTTCGGGCACTCCAGGGGATGTATCCAGCTCCGTGGCTGAGTGAGCGGGCAAACCGAGCTCCGTTGCAGGGTAAATCGGTTCTGGATGGCCGGGGGGACTCGGAGCTCTAGACGGACACGACCGCCATTGAAGCCCCACGCATGCGCACTGCAAATTGTATTTCATTTTCAATATCCCTGTAAATTGTGTTCAGGGCATTTTTCGGGTGTTTTTCAGGCATTTTTGGGCAGGCCTTTTGAATTGACAAGTGACCAATGAAAAGCAGTTTATATATTTACATTGCATTTGCATAGTAACCTCCTCTTCATGATTTTTTGGTGGTGTTTGGTGTGCTTTGTTCGATTGTGCCAGTGTGCTCTCCTGCTTTTGTAGAACGTGGCTGCTAAATATGTATTTCTTGCGTGTAAAGCAGTTGCACTTTTCATGCTGGAGGAAGAGGAGAAAGAGAGGAAGCGTAGATAGTGGGTCCACCTGTGATTGGTAATTGAGAACAGCATGGCCAGTTCTGGGCAATGTATACTGTGCTTTGTGTACATGAGGACAAATCCTTCCAATACATATAGGTATATATGCACCAGTGCAATAAACGTTTCTGCTTCTAGCAGAATAGAGCTGTCCTCCATCTTGCTGAGCTTGTGTAAGAAAGGGGTGTGGTAAGGACTGGACAAGGGGAGGAGCAATGGGTAAAGAGCTCCTTTTTGCGCCGATTAACTCTTGTAAAACACTCATGTATCACTTTCCAGTGTTTCTATAGAAGTCTATGGAGACAAAACACCTGTAATCTGTCAAAAAAGAAGCCCATGTACTTTTTTGAGTGACAGGCATTTTGCCTGAGATGACAGAATGCTCAGATGTGAACAGGGGCCATTGAAATTAATGAGATTTGTCTTGTTAGGCGTTTTTAGAGCATTTTTAGAGCTGAGGCTTAGAGTAGAAAAACACTCAAAAACGGCTAGATGTGAACAGGGCCTAAGAAACACATCTAACAGCTGTTTTTTAAATGTATCGAAATTGCCCACTGACACAACCAACTGTGGAAGGGAGATCAACATCCTTACCACTCTAACAGTAATTAACTCCTTACACAGTGTAAGATTGAACCACTTCTTGTCCAACTTCATTGCGTGGTCATGTCTTGACATATGGCCACACAATGACCTTAGATTAAATAGTTTCTTCCCAATGCTAGAATGCTAGAGTCATCATTCAAAGATCTGTAAATCTTGATCAGTGGGGGCTGGTGTTTTTTTTGGGGGGGAGCGACAAACAATCCCCCTGCCACCACCCCCCATCAGTTGGGGCACCCTCCAATCCCCCCGGTCAGTGGGCTGGCTGGGTCATGGGCAGCACCCCCCTGTCGGTAAGTCAGTCAGGGCCCTGCACTTACCCCATCTCACAGGCAGCATGGTGGGTGCCGGTGGCTTCTCTCTGAGCTGCGGGCTGCTTGTTTGCTGGGGCATCTTCTCCCTCCTCCATGAGCCTCCTGCCAGTCAATCTGATCAGATCTACTTTTGGCCAATCAGATGACAGGTCTCATGACCCAGAGGAGGTTCAATGTACAATAGCAAATATTCATTCACTGTTGTAACACAACTGGGTGGGCTCAGGGTACAATGCTCTGCGCCCCAAGCCCACCCTTTTTTGAAGCCTAATAGAGCCTCTGGCTCTACTCATGTGCTTCAAAAAAACACCTCCCATTGGAATCCATGTGTCCGGCGCCCTGTATGTAGATCAGGGGGCTGGATGCATGGATGGGGGGTGGCACCCGTGCACCCCTAATTGATGGGCTGCCACTGATCATGTTCATAATACCTCTTAAGCATATCTTCTTTCAGGAGAATACATTTAACCCCTTCTCGTCTAGAGCAATTTTTTTCATTTTTTTGTACACATAAAAATCTGCATTTTTGGCTATGAAATTACTTAAAAGCCCCAGAATGTTATATATTTTCTGAAAGCAGAAACACTGTAGAATAAAAATATCATAGGTGCAATTTTTATGGTACACAATATTTGTGCAACTGTTTATCAAACACATTTTAAGGAATAAATATAACATAATGAATTTGAGTGTGCTGATGTAGCCATCAGCTTGTGCTTGAAGTGATTGTAAAGTCAATCGGTTTTTAATCTTAATGCATTTAGATAAATAGCCTTCTGTGTGCCACAGCCACCCCCCCCCCCAGCACCCCTAATACTTACCTGAGTTCCATCTCAATCCAGTGATGTACAAAAGGGCCTCAGCTGTCCGTGACTCTCCCTCATAATTGTCTGGCAGTGGTGTCATTGGCGTCCTCTGCTGTCAATCAAACTCAGTTAGACAATCAGGAGAGAGAGGGGGCGAGGCTGAACTGCACCTTAGCGCCTGAATGGATACACAGAGCTGCAGCTCAGCTCGGGTGCCCCAATAGAAAGATGCTTGCTGTGGGGGTGCTCAGCAGGAGGGAAGGGCCAGGACCTCCAGCCAGGAGAAGAGGAGGATCTGGGCTGCCCTGTGCAAAACCACTGCACAGAGCAGGTAAGTAAAACATGTTTGTTATTTTAATAGAAAAAAATTAGACTTTACAATCACCCTCTAGCCCCCTTATTAGCTTTGTGACTCTTCTCTGGGCTCTCCAGTTCAAGTACATCTTTTCTGAGGGCTAATGACCAGAACTATATGGCATACTTAAGATGTGGACAACCCAGAGAATTATAGTTTTATCTCTTGAGTAAATCTCCTTTTTAATACATGATAATAGTCTGCTGGCCTTGCTTGCTGCATGGAAAAAATAGTTTTGTTTCAGATTCGTTTGTTAAGTTAATAATTTTGTTTTGTCATATTTATTATGTTAGAATGATTCATTTTCATAATTAGTTTAATATTTTTCTTATTTTCAAAGTGATTTCAAATTTGAATTTAGAAATTCAAAGTTTGGTAGATGGCTACATTTGTTCTATTTTAGTCTATTATATTCTATCAAAAATTCAAATTTCGGAAGACCTCTATATTCTTTCTATTTTATTCTTTTTTTTTTTTTCAATAAAGGTTTATTGAAATTATGAAGAAAGTACAATCAATTCCGCGTCTAATTTCAAGTAAACATAAAACAGTTGTGTTAATATTCGTTACATGGCAGTAAATTCTTTGCAATAATTGTTCATAAGTAGAGATGAGCAAACTTCTAGAAGTCCAGGTTCTGCTGGTTCGGCCGAACTTCGGGACAAAGTCCGGGTTCGGGTCCGGACAGAACCCAAACTTTGTCCCGGACCCCGAACCCCATTGAAATCAATGGGAACACAGACTTTTAGGCACAAAAAAGGCTGGAAAATAGTCCTGGAAGGTCCTAGAGGTCTGCAAAAGGAAGGAAATGTGGGTAAGGGTGGGACAAATGCCCCACAAAGAAATGGGGACAGGGAAATAACTTTAAATATTTTTTAAAAAATAAAAACATAAAAAATGCAAAAATGGAGATCATCTTCAAAATGGGTCTGAAAAGTATTAGGAAGGAAAACGTCTGGAGATCCTGGAAGGTCCTGATAAAAGGTCGGAAAAAACACGGATTTTCAGACACAAGGGTAACTAAAGTTACCCCAAGCCCCAGGCCCTGTTTCAAACCCAAGACAGGCCTGGGCTTGGGCCTGAAACAGGGCTTCAAGCCGGCTTGGTCGTCTTGGACCTGAAGATCTTCAAACGAGTAGAGATGAATACTTGTTAATAACGTTTCTTAAATGACGGTACATTGCTTATAATTGTGTTGACAAAATACAAATGAACTTTAATCTGCGCCTTAACTAACATGAAAGAAGTATTAAAGTTATTTGGAAATAACTTTTTTTTTTTTT
>BLSH010490511.1:240739-251902 GCA_018402905.1 Glandirana rugosa | reverse complement strand
CTTTGGGGTAAGGGGATTTGTGAGGTGAATTTCCTGGTGAGGTCCCTGTTGCTGGAATTTGTGGAGGAAGACAAAACTCTTGGTACCATTCGGGTAGTTCAATTAATTTGCTTTGGATTGCCTCACAAAAAAACGGTATGTCTTCTGGTGTACGAAGAACTACTTGTTTGCCATCCACAGTGATTTGGACCGCGAATGGGAACTTCCATCTATACTGAATTTTTTTATCCTTTAGAATGTCTAATAGCGGCTTTATTGCTCTTCTGTTTTTCAGGGTGATTGGTGAGAGGTCTTGAAAAAGTTGGATTATTGCACCATTAAAGAGTATCTGGTCATTTTGTCTGGCTTTCCTCATTATTTCTTCCTTTAGGGGGAAGTTGTTGAGGCAGCATATGATATCCCTGGGGGGGGGGGGGGGCTGAATCAGGACCTTTGGGTCTTAGAGCTCTGTGAGCTCTTTCAAATTTGATTGTTGAGTCTATTGGTCTTTCCAAGACATTATTGAAGATAGAGGTTAGTATTGGTATTATTTCCTCTGAGTTGATTGCTTCTGGTATGCCTCTTATTCTAATATTTTTCCTTCTCCCTCTGTTGTCAAGGTCTTCTACGTGTCTGTTTAGGTTAATTAAGTGGAGGGAGTGTGTGGAGGTGACCTGATCCAGTCTTTTAATTGCTTTGTCTCTTTGTTTCCCTGATTTTTCATTGGAGGCTATTTGTTCCGTCAGTACCAATATGTCCGCTTTAAGGTCTGTGATTGCAGATGAAAAGGACTTCTTTATATCTGCCGCAATTTCCGTCATGTCTCCAAAAGTCAGTGGGTGATCGTGATTTGTTGTGGATCTCATTGGTCTGTCAGAAGCCGCCAGAGATTCCTCATCAAAATCCTCCTTGTCAGTGTAATCTTGTGGTGGGTGTTTGGAGCTCGCCATATTCCTGCCTTTTTGAGTTTGATTTTTAAAAATGTCTGCAATATCTGGGCAAGAAGAACCTGTCAGAGAACGCTGGTATCGTGTTTGTGAGCCTGCTTGTGAACTTGTTCTTTGAGGTTTGCCCATTTTAAAAGGATTATCCCAACTTATAAGTCCAGGCTATGTGGTGGCCTATGATGAAGGTTTAATGAGAGGTCATCTTTCTTATGTTTGATATATTGGATTTGCTGGTTTTTATTTGGGAGCTATTTCTTATTCTTCCGCTTATTGTTTCCTGTTTAGTTCTCTTTAGCCTTTTGGCTTAGACAACTCTTTCCCTCAGTTATTATATGAAGCAATTATTGAGAGTACCAAGATGGCTTCCTTAGTAGTTAAGTGATAACGGCTCGGGTGTACCAAGATGGCCGCCGTTTAGGAGTTCTCCAGGTACTGAATCAAATGTTTTTAAAAGCTCTTCCCAGCTATTTTTAGGGTCACTATGGGGACTAGTAGTGTGGAGTGGGCCCTCCTGGTGTCCCGGTGGAGTAATAATGTGACTTTTTAGTCTTTTTAGGCTGGTGAGAAGCGTCCGGCGCTAGGCCTCAGTAGGCCTCGAGTGAGCCTGGGCACTCTAGTATATTCAGACTACCGCAGAGTTTTTCAGGTGACTGAGGGGTTTAGTTAGTGTGTTGAGGCTGTCTATCGGACCAATGTGTAAAGGATGCTTATAAAGATTCAGCCTGTAGACTTATCCTTCATGACTTCAGACTTATCCTGGGAGCTTACCGAGTCTTAATGGCGTGGTGTCCTGGGACCACGATGATCCGCTGCCGGTTCTCTCCGCTCCGTGATCCGATGACCGATCGGCTCGAGATTGGTCTCGTTAAAGAGGTGGAGATGTGGGGCACCTGGTGATGTGAGGATTTAATCTCCCCTCTTGCTTCTGGGCTCGGATTGTCCTGGATATTGGTCTGTGTATCAGGAGCTTGCTCGGAGCACGCCCGTCGCCTTGAGCCGCAAGCCACGCCCCCTCTATTTTATTCTATTGTATTATATTCTGTTCAAAATGTGAATTCCAGAAGATGACTATATTCCTTCTATTTTATTCTATTCTAATCAAATATATATTTTTTTCTATTCTTTTAGTTTCTAATCTTTTTTTGTATCTTCTATTTAATTTTATTTTTTTTCTATTTTTTTCTATTCTTTGATTTTCTATTCTATTTTGTTTTATCTTATTCTATTCTATAAAGCAGCCTAAGAAGGCATCATCATCTGATTTCACTATTTTACCTTACTGTATTTATTGCCATATGTTTCCATTTCAAATTCAAATTAATTTATTTTTTAATTCAAATTTGGATAATTCATTTTGCTATAATTTATTTTGGATTCATTGAAATGCATTACTATTGTGATTCAGAAATTCAAATACATCTGAATCTCCAAGTACCAAAAATGTTGTTTGAATTGTGATTCGTAGCTGCACATATCTATTGAGTCTGTCATCTACTAGGATTCCCCTCCCTATTCATTTTAATAATCCCTAAACAGCCAGACCCTGAGAATTAGGGGCTGTCTCTCTTCTGAAATCATTCACAATTTGGTTTTGTAGGAAGTTGTATCTTAGAAAGATGAGTTGTTAATTGTTAAGTCTATGCCCAGGTATTATAATGTTTGTTTTCACCAGATAAACAGGAACTGTATCTGTAGGTGGGAGGTCTTGGAAGATGGGAGTCCAATGTGCAATTTTTCAGATTTTGTAAAATTGATATTAAAAATCCAGAGCTGGCTAAACTAGTGCTTGAGCATTAGAAGAGTTATTTTAGGGTTACATACATAAAATAGGACAGAGTCAGCCAAAGCAGGCAGTTTATGGACAAACTCCAATGCAGACCCACGGTATATCATTGCTACAGTGCAATGTGGCACAAAGGGTTCCAGGGAGATGACAAAGAGGGCAATGGACAGTCCTTTCTGGTTCCATTACAGAGATAAAGGGAAGGTTAGGTCTTTCTGACCCTTGCTTTAGGCTGTTAATATAGTGCCACGATCCTAGATAACATGTTAGGGCTCAATTCCAAAGGTGTTGAGCATGAAGGATAAGTCTACATAGTCAAGCGCCTTTTCGGTGTCAGTAGGTAGGAGGAGCGGAGGTACTTTGTACAAGTGAGCAAAATATATAATTATAAAGGAATTATAGAAACCTTATTTATTTGCAATGTCCCTTTGAATTTTCTAGGGAAATTGACAATTCCAGGATAGAATGACTCCTTAGCATAGCTATACCTCCCCCTCCCTCCTGCCATGTCATAGCTTTCTACACACCTTCCCTCTCCTACCCCAGCTGCTACATCCTTTTTTAATATGACTTAAAAAACTGTAAACTCTAGAGTAATTTTTATAGCAGTATCCAATAAATCGTGACAGAACAAATTACATATTTATTTATCTATCCAGGGTAAGGCTGACCATAGATGTATCCTTTTTTCATTCAATCGGTATGCTGAAGAAAAAAAAAAAAAGAATAGATTCCCCATCAAAACAAGTGAGGCGGATGGAGGAATCTTTCCCACTGTGACATATCCTACAGTAGCAGCTCTCCCCCCATGTTTTGCATGGGAGTCACAGGAATGCAAAGTAAAGGAATTCTCTCTTATAAGGAGGACGCAAAAAAGAATGAACATCTGAGAGTCTTCAGACTCTCCATTTCTTCCGTACAATGACAAGTGACAGTGTCTCTGCAAAGTTCATCCCATAACTCACCTTGCCTATGCTCCCTCATCTCTCCTTTCTCCTCCACAGCCAGTGCTGAAATTGGTAATTCTGGCGCAAGTGGAGCAGTGAGGTCATACCATTGGTCATGTGATCGTGTTTAGGTCTAGTAATTGGCTTGTAAGTAGGATGCAGCTGCAAATAATACACTCAGAGGCCAAGGTAGGAGAGAAAAGTATATTGATAGAGTTCCAAAACCGTAAAATTGGGCCCAGCAGGTGAGCACAGCTGACTGGAGTCACTTACAAACAGTAGCAGAGGATCATGATCTTGAAATGATGCTGACAGCTTCTGCAGCGAGGGGTGAGAATGCAGCCTGGCCAGTCCACACCCAAACAGGAGGCTTCCTATGAGGAGATGGCGTAGTCCTTGTACTTTCCCTACTCCATAGGAACCTTTCCCTGTTGCTAAATGCTATCCCTGACAGACAGAGAACCTGCCCCTACACTAGCCACTTGCATAAAGCTCACCAAACCCAGGAGCTGGAGATTTAAATAGACTCTGCGCTGACCCAAGATTGCCACCAAGGCCAGGTGAGGCACCAGCATCCAATTGGACAACTGTCTCCTTAGTGACCACAGGAAGTCATAGAGGAACTCATGACTTCCTTTCTCTTCTGCATTGACAATATTATTGAGCGCCAACTACAGGGGGGAATACAGTCTGCCCCTGCCTACAGAATGCTAGGCCTAAGCACTGTCACAGTGGAGCAAAGTATATTCTGCCCCGTACCTGAAAGTTGCAGGTATTCTCGCCAGCAAAAATTATACACAAATTTCCTCTGCAAGATGTTTTCTCCCTTGACACTACACACTTGTAACTGATGTATGTTTTGCATTAGGAGGGACGTGCAGAGCCTTCACCCACTCCAACAGTCCAGCATACCTCTGCTACCTCACTCCCTGTAACAGAATGGATTTTTGCCAAGCACTTAGTGGGTCCCATACGTGCTCATTAATGCTTTCTGCACCCAATGATCAGTCCCTATATCTTCACAAAGCAAGCCTTCTCTCTGTGACGGGAGGAGACAGACAGCTAGGGAGGGAGACAGAACAATGAACCCCTTGCTACCGTAGGGCCTGTTACCCAACTAGGTACTAAGCCAAATAACTGGTTGCTGTAGCTGTTCTTCCTTTTGGTTATTCGTGGCAACTACCTCCTGTTATTTGTCTTGTGAGTTAACCTTTTTTATTGGTGTTACACATACTTTGCTTTTACAGACCCACGTTCTTAGGAATACACCAAGACCCAACATGCACTCCTTGAATAACTTTAGACCAGGCTCATGACAGTTGAAACAACTTTACTGTAAATTCTGCATGAAACATGTAACAGGATAAAATGTCTTTTCCCTAACTAACCTGTATAGGTTAAATCCTTGTGTGTGAAGTCCATAATTGGAGATTCCAGAATGGAAGTGTCCATTGTTACAGTGATCCCGATGAGTCGGCATTCCTGGAGGTGGAGCTCAGGTCCCAGAAACCTTCTTCAATAGTCCCCATCCCATCCCTGCCCTTGGGACCCAAACCTCTATTTTTTTTATACTGCATGAAAAGGGAGGCCGGACTCGGTCGGCTGTGAACTTGCCCAGGGAAGGCAGTTAAGCATTAACCCCTTCCCCCTGACACAGTCAGCTGAATAGGCCAACCAAACACAGTAAGGGACATGCCTACATACAGGCAAGGTGAGCATAAGGGTTCATGGGGTGCCCTGTGCAGAGACTCTGTTACGTTGCTTTGCATGGGAAAGGTGACAGTGTATCTTTAAGCTTTAAAAGCACCCTTTAATAGTAGTAGTAGTAGTAGCAGTAGTAGTAATACATTTGTAATTATTTGCTGATCCACTATGAAAGTCCTCCATCATTCTGAATCACCTAAATTTTTGAAATTCTACAACTTTTTGTTCAAAAAAGTAAGTTAGAGCATATATTGTAGGAAATTTGACTTTGGGTTGTTGCCAATTTACTTTTGCTTAGTACTTTAACACCTAGAGTGATACTTTAATAATGTCCTTGGCCAGTATTATACCCATCAAACTGATGAGGGATTTGAATTTTTCTTGTATCACAGATCAGCTATGGAGCTATGGATCCAGTCTTTAATAACAAGTTCCAGTTTCCATCATTTTACCGCACAGTCCCTGATGAGAGAGATCAATTTAAAGCCATCCTCCTCTTACTGAAACATTTTGGCTGGAATTGGGTGGTCATTGTATCTTCAGATGACAATGATAGTGAGAGAGTCAATGCAGAGCTGAAAAGTCTACTGCTACAGAATGCGATTTGTGTTGAGTTTGCGGTTTCTATCGGGAGAGGGTTTGAAACAAACCTTTTTGGCAATACTTTACAAGCTACCAGCAGTGTTATAATAATGTTTTGTAACACAAAAAACAATTATTATTTTGATGCCATTCAATATAGTTTAGAGGAAAGGAAAATCTTTATATTGTTTGGAAGTTTTCATATGTATAATACCTTAAAAACTGGTACTATTATTAATGGTTTGCTGATGGTCCATTTGCACAGCGGGAACATTCCAGGACTGAAGGATTACCTGCTTGATTTGAACCCTGAGAAATATCCTGACAACTCCATGTTACTTAAAGCTTGGACAACTGAGATGTCCTGCTTGCCTGAATCTCTTCTGAATATTTCACAATTTAATTATCGTCCTTGTAGAGAATCTGATAGCTTTAAATCTGTGGATCCATCTCAATATGATGTGGAAAGTTTCCGCTTCTCTTACAATGTGTACTCCGCAGTTTATGCTCTGGCACATGCCCTGCATGACTCATTTTTACAAAACGATGAGACCTTTAAATCAGAAAACCTAAACTGGCAGCTGTGGCAGGTACAGGGGATATGTTCTGGCACCATATCTACATATACTACAGTCTAAGTTTTATTTTTTTCAAAACCTCACATTTTGAAAGTCTGCATTTTTTCTAGTAGTTTCGGGGTCTTTTTTGTTATTTTACCTATCTCACCTCTCACATCTGTACACCCCTAGATGGACTAGAGCAGGGGTAGGCAACCTTAAAGTGGTGGAGATCTACCTGAACAACACGGGAGAAGCCAAAGATCACCGGCACCATGTCACCCCCTTGTCACCTCCTCACACCTGTTTTAAATCTCTAATTGCCGTACTACCGTGTCACAATCGCATTGCACAGCAATCATGGGTTTAAATTAGGTGGTGAGGGGGCAATATATCTCCTCCTTACCACCTGTCAAACAGACTTGAATCACTTTTCAGTACCTCTTGCACATGTGAATGAGCCCTTAGTTGCATTCGGCAGAGGCACCCATTCATATGTAAAGTTGGGGGGCCTCATTCACTTGAATGGGTCATGCTTGGCAGGTGCTACACCCACCAACCATTACAGGGTGTATAACTCCTGCTTCTGCTGTAACATGTGTACAACCTTGCCCACTGCAGCTAAAGGGGGTGCGGTTGGGGCAAGGGTGATAAAAACATGTCTTAATTATGGGGTTTTACCACTCCCAAAACTGCAAATGTAAATGAACCCTAACTGTTCTGAGCCCCCTATAAGTCTGCTTTCACACTGATGTGCCGCGGTTTACCTGCTGGGTGCAGTGCAGTGCATCTGCATCAGTGTGAAAGCAGCCCTATACTATTATGCCCAGTGTATTGCTTCAAGCTGACCTAAAGATTTCTTCTTTCCGGCTGCTGGCACCACTCTGGAGACTGCTAGCCGGGATAAGAGGTGGAGTGCAGTTGGTGTCACTCTGCATGGGACAGGAGTCAGCACTACAGAGGAGGCATTGGCTAATGCAGCTCTTGCTCTCTACTACAGCTCCAAGTAGTCCCTCTGCATTGCACTCTGTTTGATGCTCTGGAATGGCAGGTCAGCAAACCCAGACTGAGATTTACCAATCACCTGTCCGCGATCTACTGGTAGATCATGATCTACAGTTTGCTGACCCCCAGACTAGAGTAATTTTTACATTATTGCTATGGATCTGTTTATTTGGCAAGAATTCTGTCATTACTTAAAATAAGAAACATTACACTCTTACAACCTGACCGATGTATGGAGGGACAAACACCCATGTTCCAAAGACTTCACTCACTTTTCCAACCCGCACAACTCATATTCCAGAATAGACCATCTACTAACCCCCTTTTACATCTTACCGTCCATCTTAGATTCCCACATTCATGATACGGCTTTATCAGATCACTCCTTTGTCTCACTGTCCATCCACATCCAGTCCAGACCTTTCCCTAAACCATTTTGGAGGCTAAATGAGTCCCTGCTCACAGATTCGGTTAATGCTACTGCACTTGAAAAAACTCTTCAGGACTACTTCGCCACTAATGACACAAAAGATACCTCAGCAGAACTAATCTGGGCGGCCCACAAAGCGGTCAAAAGAGGTAATTTCATTCAGTTAGCATCTAGGATTAAAAAGGAGAGGGGAATTCAAATACAAATGCTCGAGGAATCTTTCAAGGTAGCCAAACCGGAACACAAGGCACACCCCTCTCAACCCCTGTTAGATAAATTAGACAAAGTGAAATTGGAGCTCAACCTCGCACTCACAACGAGGGCAGAGAAGGCCATTCGCTGGTCTAAAAACAAATTTTACACACAGGGGAATAAAATGGGTTCACTTTTGGCCAGAAAGTTAACTCCCCGGGCAAAGCAGCTTTCAATGCCAAAAATCAGGATAGACGGTAAACCCCCCTCCTCCAATCCTATCACGGTTATTGAAGTTTTTAAAAAATTCTATGAGAACTTATACACCCCCAAGACCAACGAAAATATGGATAATATAACACAGTTCCTAGATGGAATCTCTCTGCCCGTCCTCACAGACGAACACAGAGATTTTATGGAAGAATCAATTACAATGGAGGAGGTACTTGAAGTCATTAAGAACCTTAAGCAGGGTTCTGCTCCGGACCCGGATGGCCTTCCGGGCTGCTACTATAAGGCATTCTCCAAAACCTTAGCTCCCCACCTGACCAAATTCTTCAATGCTAAAATGAAAGGGACTCCTGTTGAGAAAGTCCTCAACACAGCATACATAACTGTGATTCCTAAGCCTGAGAAAAACCCAGAGATATTGGACAATTATCGCCCTATATCTCTTATTAATAATGACCTGAAGATTCTAATGAAGATTCTGGCAAACCGACTAGCCTCCTTTATCAGCCAATATATAGTAAAAGATCAGGTAGGGTTTATCCCAGGCAGGCAAGGCCCTGACCAAATCAGGAGGGCGATTGACATAGTATCTTTACTCCAATCCAATTGGACAGGTGGGCAAGCCCAAAAGGGGATGTTGCTTTCTCTAGACCTTTGCAAGGCGTTTGATTCCGTCTCTTGAACCTACCTGTTCGCACTGCTGAGGAAATGGGGATTTGGAAGTTCTTAAACCTGATTAGAGCACTCTATTCTACCCCACAAGCTTTGATCAAAATGCAAGGATTCTACTCTGACTCCTTTCCAATTAGAACAGGAACAAGACAAGGGTGCCCGCTGTCACCGCTTCTATTTGCTATTGCGATAGAAACCCTTGTCATATCAATTAGAGATAGCCATCTTATCAAAGGAGTCATGTGCGGCCAACAGGAGCACAAATGCGGTCTTTTCGCCGATGACATCTTGGTTTTCATAACTACCCCAGAATCATCCCTCCCCAATTTATGCCGGCTCCTTGGGGACTTCTCCGAGATCTCTGGCCTAAAAGTAAATTACTCTAAATCTCAGGCACTAAATGTTTCTTTATCCCCTGAGACAATTACTAAACTTAAGACAGAATTCAAGTTCAGATGGAGTGACACTTATATTAAATATCTGGGGATTAATCTGACCCCCAAATTTGAAACTTTATATACTAACAACTACCCTCCGATGTATCGGAAGCTGGAAGATGACCTTAAGACATGGGCCAAGCATGATCTATCATGGCTAGGGAGAGTGAATTCAGTGAAAATGACTCTATTACCGAGGCTTCTTTATCTCTTTCGCTCTCTTCCAATCCCTGTCAGGTCAGATTATCTTGCCTCCTTCCAGAGTAAAATTCTTAAGTTTATATGGTCTAACTCAGGCTATACAATCTCTCAACAATCCTTATTTCACCACAGGAGTAAGGGGGGACTAGGATTGCCTCACTTAGTGAAGTACTTCCAAGCAGCCAGGATAGCACAATTATCTTCTGTTTATTTTAGGCATGAAAGGCAGGACTGGTTGCGGCTGGAGCAACAATCCACTCCGCAGTTTACTCTGGACTTTCTTTTATGGTGCTCTCCTAAAGATAGGCCACCAATTTTATCACCTACACTCTCCAACGAACTCGCCTTTTGGGATAAAGTTAAACACACGCCCTCACTAGTCTCCTCAATTAAACCCTTAGCCCATATTTTCAACAACCCGGACTTCCCGCCAGGACTAAACATTAAAGCCTTTCAATGGTGGCTAAATAAGGGGCTATTTCGTATAGGACATTATTTCACTGCAGCAGGCCCAATAACTCTTAACTACTGCATAAACAAACTTTTTTTTTTTTTTTTTATCAATAGATTTTTATTGAAAGATATTTGAACAACAATAGAGGGAAGGGATTACACGGGGAGGTACATTTGTAGCATGTTAGCATCTAAGTAATACATAAGAGAAGCTTTTACTTATCAAGTGAGTAGACTGAGTTTCGTCTAAAAGAAAAACAAAAAAAGAAGAAGAAGAAGAAGAGGGGGGGGGGAGGGGAGGAAAGGGGGGGAGATATCCCTGGAGCAGCGTAGCGCTCTACTTTTCGCAGAGGGTCCCTTTTATGGAGCCAAATTTATTCAGGCTATACGCAGGGCCTAGAGGGTTGCCCCATGTTCTTGCCCCTTGGTCACCCCACTGGGTGCTTGCTGTGACCCGAAGGGGGCATGTTCCTCGCTGGTTAAGAGAGAGAGGGCTACGCTGCTCTTAGGTACAGGTGACTGACCAACTGTGGTACAAAGGAAAAACAGCAGAACGGAGAGCAATCATAGATATGCAGATTTCCATTGGGACCAAGCAGACCATTTCTGGACTGTGGGGTCCACATTACCTAAGGAATTAGCCATGATATGCTCATAAGTACTATGCAAATCAGTGGTTTCAATGACGTCCTGTATAGTCGGAGAGATGGTATAGTACCGATTAAGGAATCCATTACACCTGGGGTGTCAGGTCTTTACCAGACGAACCAGGGTTACCTTTAGACGTATAGATACTAACGAGAGGCAAGACGACAAAAAGGAAACATGGTGTCAACCAGTCAGTGGACATGGATTCTCGTCGCATCGGGAGAGAGAGAATTGGTCGCTCCTTGTACGGGGGAAGCCCAGTGTCGTTCGTGGGTCACCCCACTGGTTCCCCGTTCTTGTACCCCGTTGGGAGATCCGGGACGCATATCGGACTTATTTAAACCGAGGTATTTTCCCTGGGAGACGCTTTTCATCTCGCGATGCGACGAGGTCCC
>BLSH010490511.1:216978-231423 GCA_018402905.1 Glandirana rugosa | reverse complement strand
CTCGCAAGCCACGCCCCTCCTGCATAAACAAACTTGAGCTTCCAAACTCAGAGTTTTTCAGATTCTACCAAATTTCCAATTTTTTACAGAAAATATGGAGGGATAAATCATCCCCTCGAGATTTCACAGCATACGAACGATGGTGTGGTCAGTCATCACAACAAAAGGGAGGTATCTCAATCATTTATGAGGCAATCGCTCGTCCTAATAAAAAAATCAGCTTTCATGACTAACTGGGAATCTGAGCATAATTTTGAATGGGACCTCGACAAGTGGTAAATCGCTTGCTCCAGATCATTCAAGGGCATCCTAAATACGACTATCACAGAAGCTAGTATTAAAGTGATGATGAGGTGGTACCTCACACCATCTAGACTAGCGACATTCTACCCCTCTGCAGACCCGTTGTGCTTCAGGGGATGTTTACTCAGGGGCACCATGGCCCACATCTGGTGGGAATGCCCGAGGGTTAGACCTTTCTGGTCTAGAGTGTTTCGCATTATTCATAGAGTTACAGGTTGCAAGCTTGAAAGATCCCCCACTACTGCCCTCTTAAATGGCAACATCCCCAACACCACAAAACCTAACAAGATATGAATTCACTTCATTTTCCTAGGGGCCAAGATTACTTTAGCCAAGGCTTGGAAACAAGATAGGGTCTCTCTGAAATCCGCCATACGGAAAATCTCTTGGTTGATGACTCAAGAAAGGCTAGCTGCCATTCTTTCAAATAGTTTGCATAAATTTGAATTGATCTGGGAACCTTGGGCCAAATTTATAGGAATCTCTCTAACCCCAGGTCTTCCTGGATACCAAAACCCTTAAGAGTTCTCTAGGGGTGGCTGTTCTGGCGTCAACTTTTCTCTCTGAAGGAAATACTTTTCTATACTCTCCTCTTACTCTCCTTCTCTTTAGCTCTCTCATATTCCTTTTCTCCCCTATACTCTTACGTCTTGATCCGTTGATATATGAAACAAGAAGAGAGTGAGTTCTCTGGCACAGCTTGTTCCCGTCTGGGGTGCTGAGGATCTACTCTCCCAAGATTATTACAAATGTTTTATTACAGGATGCAGTTATTCTTGCTTTACCAACTTTGTATGTTAATGCAAATAATATAGGTATCTTGACCTACTCAATATTTTGTATGCTATCACTTTGTTGTGCCTACCATAAGTTTGTTACTTTTTGAAACATCCAATAAAAATTATTGAAAAAGAAGAAACATTATATTTTGTTTTAATCCTTCAACAAAAAAAGTAACAACATTTAAAATGTCACTTTTTTCTTTTATGACCAGTGTTTACAATGACACTAAAATTATTTTTTTTTTACCAAAATGGTTCTATTGAAAAAAGGATGCCAACATACAGAGAATAGTTAGATATCAATCAATAGATACAATGTAGTGAGAAGCATCATATGATGTACATATCATGGATGGTACACAATGTAAGTTATAGGTCTCATAGTTACATGTATACAGTGCATCTGGAAAGTATTCACAGTACTTCATGTTTTCCACATTTTGTTATGTTACAGCCTTATTCCAAAATAGATTAATTCATTATTTTCCCTCAAAATTCTACAAACAATACTAAATAATGAAAACGTAAAAGAAATTTGCTTGAAATCTTTGCAAATGTTAAAAAATAAAAAATGAAAAAAGTTACATGTATATAAGTATTCACAGCCTTTGCCATGCCACTCAAACTTGAGCTCAGGTGCATCCTGTTTCCACTGATCATCCTTGAGATGTTTCTACAACTTGATTGGAGTGAACCTATGGTAATAATATATTCAATCAGTGGGGTAGAAGGGATCTCAGGCACAGCTATAAGCATAAGAGTACCAGATGGAGGATGCAGGTACAAAGTACTCAAAGTAGGAACTTGATGCAAAGTTAACCTCAGGTATCAGAAACCATAGTCACAGTGGGTATAGAAAAGAATCACCCCCTTTAGAATAATTACATTTTGTATGCTTTGCAGCTAGAGTTGAGCGGACACCTGGATGTTCGGGTTCGGCGGAACTTCGCAAAAAAGTTTGAGTTCGGAATTTGAACCAAACTTGACCCTGAACCCATTGAAGTCAATGGTGACCCGAACTTTTGGGCACTAAAATGGCTCTAAAAAAGTCCTGGAAAGGGTTAGAGGGCTGCAAAAGGAAGCAAAATGGGGGGTAAGAGTAGGACAAGTGTCCTGCAAACAAATGTGGATAGGGAAATAACTTAAAATCACATAAAAAAATAAAAAATGGAGGAGGAGGTGGATGTAGAGTAGGAGGTTGAGGACACAGGTCTCACATGGAGGCCCACTCATTGGTGGTGAAGTGGTGCTGTTCCACAGAGCGACTGACCCGTGCATGCTGCAGCTGAAACTCCACTATTGCCTGCTGCTGCTCGCAGTCTCTCCAGCATGTGCAAGGTGGAGTTCCACCTTGTGGGCACATCGCATAGGAGGCGGTGAGAGGGAAGGCCGAAGTTCCGCTGCAGTGCAGACAGGCGAGCAGCAGCAGGGTGAGAACGCCGAAAGTGCGCACAGATGGCCCGCACTTTCTGCAGCAGCTCTGACATATCCGGGTAGTTTTTTAGAAATTTCTGCACCACCAAATTCAGCACATGCGCCAGGCAAGGGATGTGCGTCAAATCGGCTAGGCCCAGAGCTGCTACGAGATTTCGCCTATTATCGCACACCACCAGGCCGGGCTTGAGGCTCCATGGCAACAACCACTCATCGGTCTGTTGTTCAATACCCGTCCACAGCTGCTGCGCAGTGTGGGGTTTATCCCCCAAACATATCAGTTTTAAAACAGCCTGCTGTCGTTTCCCCCTGGATGTGCTGAAGTTGGTGGTGAAGGTGTTACGCTGACCAGATGAGGAGGTGGTAGAGGAGGAGGAAGCGGAGTAGGAGGAGGAGGCAACAGGAGGCAAAGAGAAATGCCCTGCAATCCTCCGTAGCAGAAGGACATGCCCCAAACTGCTATCTGCCTCAGGCCCACCCACCACTACATTTGGCCAGTGTGCAGTTAGTGAGATATAGCATCCCTGCCCGTGCTTACTGGTCCACGTATCAGTGGTTATGTGGACCTTGCCACAGATGGCATTGTGCAGTGCACACTTGATCTTGTCCCCGACTTGTTTGTGCAAGGAAGGGATGGCTCGTCTGGAAAAGTAGTGGCGGCTGGGAACCATGTACTGTGGGACAACCACTGCCATCAGGTCTTTAAAACTGTCCGTGTCCACCAGACAGAATGACAGCATTTCAAAGGCCAGGAATTTTGAAATGCTGGCATTCAGGGCCAGGGATCGTGAGTGGGTAAGGGGGTACTTCCTCTTTCTCTCCAGTGTTTGGGAGATGGACAGCTGTAAGCTTCCATGGGACCGTGTGGAAATGCTTGGGGACGGTGGTGGACATGGTGGCGTTGCTGTCACATCATCTGTTTGCTGGGTGGCAGGTGACACTGGCACTGTAGAGGTGGAGGAAGAGGCAGAGGCAGCAGCAGAAGAGGAAGCAGGAGGAGCCAGAGACCTTTCTTGGATTTTGAGGTGCTTATTCTACTGCAGCTCGTGCTTTGCATGTAGATGCATGGTCATGCAGGTTGTGCTCAGGTTTAGAACATTTATGCCTCGCTTCAGGCTCTGATTGCACAGCTTGCAAACCACTCATGTCTTGTCGTCAGCACATTGTCTGAAGAACTGCCACGCCAGGGAACTCCTTTGAGCTGCCTTTGGTGTGCTAGGTCCCTGGGTGCAGTGGGTAGTAGCAGGCATATTGTCTAGGGGACAGTCGCTCCACTTTTGCAACCTGCTTCCTCTTTTGCTGTGCTGTGCTGGTGCCTCTGTGCGACCACCACCTCTTCCTCCAAACTGCACACATCACTCGCATGACCTTCATTCCATGTGGGGTCTAGGACCTCATCATCCTCCACATCATCTTCCACCCACTCTTCACCACTGCTCTCCTTGTCAGTCTGCACACTGTAGAAAACCGCAGCAGTTTGCACCTGTGTTTGGTCATTATCAGAAATGTGCTGCGGTGGTGTTTCCATGTCCTCATCCTAAAACAGAAGTGGTTGGGCATCAGTGCACTCAATGTCTTCCACTTCTGGGGCAGGGCTATGTGGATGGCCCATGGAAAGCACACCAGCAGAGTCATCAAAAAGCATAAGAGACTGCTGCATGGCTTGGGGCTCAGACTGCTTGGCTGATTTACAAGGGGCTGAGGTAAAAGACAGATGGCCATGGGGTTCAGCAAGGGACCTGGTGGGATACAATGTGAAGGAACTGCAGGCATTGTCAGCCATCCAATCTACTATCGCCTGTACTTGTTCTGGCCTCATCATTCGTTGAGCGTCATTCGGGCCTACCATATAACTTTGAAGGTTCTGTCGGCTACTCGCACCTGAGGAAGGTGTTTCACTTGTGCGTGTAGCTGGCACAGATCGACCACGCAACAGGAACTTCATCAACACCACCAACACCAGCTGCACCACGACCACGTCCCTTATTTGACGCCCTCCTTATTCTGGACGCAAATCTACTATTTAGCACAAATTTATATTATTTTTTAAACCGACAATGTAGACGCACTTTTTAATTTTGTGCAAGAAATGCACAGCAAGGTGCAAATATACTATGTAGCGCTATTTTTTTTTTTTTTTTTAAACCAGCCATGTCGACGCACTTTTTAATTTTGTGCAAGAAATGCACAGCAAGGTGCAAATGTACTATGTAGCACTATTTATTATTCTTTTTTTTTAAACCAGCAATGTAGACGCACTTTTTAATTTTGCGCAAGAAATGCACAGCAAGGTGCAAATGTACTATGTAGCACTATTTTTTTTTTTAACCACTTCAGCCCCGGAAGGATTTCCAGCTTTAGGACCGGAGCACTTTTTGCGAATTGGCACTGCGTTGCTTTAACTGAAAATTGCGCGGTCGTGCGACGTTGTACCCAAACAAAATTTGCGTCTTTTTTTTCCCACAAACAGAGCTTTCTTTTGGTGGTATTTGAGCACCACTGCGTCATTTCTGATCGCCGCTATAAACAAAAGAAGAGCGACAATTTTGCAAAAAAAACCAAATTTCTTACTTTTTGCTAAAATACAAATCCAAAAAAAATTAAAAAAAACATTTTTTTTCACCGTTTTTGGCTGATTTATATTCTCCTTCATATTTGTGATAAAAAAAATTGCAATCAGCGTTTATTGATTGGTTTGCGCAAAAGTGGTCGAGTTTACGGATGATGAGAATTCATTTCTGGGGTTTTTATTTATTTATTTATTTTTTTAATTTAAATCTTTTTTAATTTGAAATTGTAAAAGAGGATACAAAACAGAGCCGCTGGGCATTCCCTGGCTCGAAAGGATACAGGCATAACATAGGAGCATGAGGGTAGCAAGGGTCTAAACACATATTGGGTTGGTATTTAACCAAAGAAGTGGAAGCAATGCCGGGATAATACTTGATATAACACACATAAAGGTCAGAGAAGTTATGCATAATTATTGAGTATACTTAGTAATAAGTAAGTACAGTAATGTAGGGGGGAATATCGTATGCTCAATACCCCACTATCTGGTTTGCTCTCAATTACCTTGGTGGAGGCTCGTCTCCCCTAGGTGCCCCAATGGGACCATGCTGTCACCACGGGGAGAAGATCCGCCTATGAGAGTTTTCTTAGACCAGATCTAAACTTTATCCGTCAGCAATATTTGGAATTGAGGGTTGAATATGACCCGTAGAATCGTGTGTGTTGATGCAGGGGTAGGGGTAGAGTAGGGGGTATGTAACAAGGGGTGGGGGGGAGGGGAGTTGGGAAGTGCGATGGACTTACATGCGTTCGTGGTGTATGCATGCTTAATGTAGATTCCTTTCATTGGCCCAGTAGTGCCAAGGAGCCCATTTGTTTTCTGTTTTGGCGCTATGATAATTGACAGATGCTATAATTTTCTCATAGTGGTAATGCGTTTGCATTTGTGAGATTATAGAATTACATTGGGGAGGATCCTGTTTTTTCCATATGCTGGTGATTGAGTGTCTAGCTACCATTAGGAGATGTGATATTATTAATCTATATTTTGGAGGAATGATATCAATATTCAAATTTAATAAGGCTAGATCTGGGGAGGGTGGGACCCTAGTTTTAGAGATTTGTGTGATTAAGGTGAAAGTATCCTCCCAGAATTTCTTCAGTTTGGGGCATTCCCATAGAATGTGAATGAGGGAGCCGCTTGAACCACATAATCTCCAGCATGTTGGGGATGAGTTTTTGTCAAACTTTGCAAGCTTGACTGGAGTCAAGTATCTCCTTTGAAATATGTTTTGTGTTGTTTCCCATAAAGCAACACAACTAGTGGCTGAATAAGTATATTTGAAGGCATGTAGCCCCTTTGTTGTTGGAATGTGGGTGTTTAGGTCTTGGGCCCAAAGAGTGAAGGAAAGTGAGTGTTCGAATTGTCTTTTTTCTTGCAAGGTGTTGTATATTTGGGAGATTCCACTTGATGTTGTTCGGACTTGTGTGAGGTACTTTAGTATTTTGGTTGGGATCCTAGCTCTTAATTGTGGGTTAGTTTTAAGACTATTGGCAATTTGTAGGTAAGTGAAGTGGGAGTTCCCTTGTAGTTTCAGTTCATCTTTGAGGAGTTGATAAGGTTTGATGTTATCTGCCAGGAAAAGGTCTGGTATGCTTGTGAGGCCCTGGTCTCGTGTTTGGGGAAGGTACAGTGAAGGTGTTACTTCTTTTAGAGCGCTAATGTTAAGGTTGATATCTGATGTCGGAGTGTTTACCCATCTGTGGCTTGTGATTTTAAGCCATGCGTTAATTGTAGCTACAGTTGGAAGTGAGGTTGACCTGTGTGTTTTGACCGATGGTAACCGACTGCATAGCCAATTTTTTAAGTGATGGTTGGGGGTGTTGTGGGCCTCAATTTCACCCCATCTCGTGGTAGGATTAGGGAGAAACCATTCTTTGGCTTGGGATAAAATAGCTGCCCAATAGTAGTCTGATATGTCTACTAGTCCCGAGCCTCCCGCTAGTCTATGTTTAGTAAGTTTATGAAATGCCACTCTGGGTTTTTTCCCCGCCCAAACAAAGTTATTGATTGAAGTTTGTAGCTGTTTCAAGTAGTACTTGGGGATTGGGATGGGTATGGATCGAAATAGGTACAGAAGTTGCGGTAGAGTTATCATTTTGAAGCTAGCCAATCTGCCTGACCATGAGAGTTCATGTTTACTTAGGTTTGTCAGTGATTGGGTGAGTTTTTCTTTGTAGGGGATGAAATTTTCTTTAAAGAGTTCTGCGGGTCTTTTGGTTAGTATTATGCCAAGATAATTTAATCCTTTTTCTGCCCATTGGAAGGGGAAGTGTGAGCTTATTAGGTTTCTGGAGATAGCATCCAGGCCTAGTTCGAGCATGAAGGATTTGGAGGAGTTAGCCTTATAGTAAGAAACTTCTCCAAATTCTTGCAGGATTTTATGGGTTTCGGATAATGAGGAGTATGGGTTGGAAAGTATGAGGATGATATCATCTGCGAATAGACAAATTTTATGTTCGTATTTGCCAATTCGGATACCAGATATATTTTTTGAGTCTCTAATTAATTCCGCTAGTGGTTCTATGGAAAGGTTGAATATTAATGGGGAGAGGGGGCAACCCTGGCGTGTACCGTTCGTGATGGAAAATGGTTGGGATAGCATTTCATCTATGAAAACCTTTGCTGACGGAGAAGTATAGAGAGCCATAATACTAGCCAGAATTTTCTCTTTGAAGCCAAATCTGGTCAAAACTTCCTTCATATACCCCCAATGGACTCGGTCGAAAGCCTTCTCTGCATCCAGAAAGAGGAGCAGAGAAGGCGTTCTTGTGGCGTTAGCTTCGTGTATTAGGTTTATCAGTCTTCTGGTAGCGTCCATGGACTGTCTGCCTTTTACGAAGCCTGTTTGGTCCATGTTAATCAGGTTAGGTAAATTTGGCTATTCTGTTAGCTAATAATTTGGCAAAAAGCTTAATGTCCGAATTTAAGAGTGAAATTGGCCTAAAATTCTGGGGGGTATCCGGAGTTTTCCCTTGTTTCGGGAGTGCAATGATCACAGCTGATAACATTTCAGGGGGAAAACTAGAGGAGGAGGCAGCGTCGTTGAATACTTTACAAAGATGGGGGCTTAGTATGGTGGAATACTTTTTATAATAGTCTCCAGGTAGGCCGTCTGGGCCTGGGGCTTTGTTAGGGGTTATGTTATTTATTGCTTGCTCAATTTCTTGGACAGTAAATGGGGAATTTAGTTCTTCTAGTTGGGAAATTGATAGAGTGGGTAGGTTAACTTTATCTAAGAATTTGCTTATTGGTCCTTGGTCAGACTGGGGGGTATTGGGGTCTAGTATAATGTTATATAGGGAACTGTAATAATCGCTAAATGCGTTGGCTATTTCTTGTGGGTTGACTAGTTTTTGTTTGGATCTGTGATGGAACAAATGAGGGATTCGATATTTGGTCCTTTGGCCTCTGATTTTATTTGCCATGGTTTTCCCTGCCTTATTCGATGTTGCATACATGGTGGCTGTTAGTTTACGATATGAGTTTTCATGGGCTTCTAGTAATAAGTTCCTTAATTCTTGGCGTTTGGCAATGAGTTGTGAGTTCAGGTCTGGGGAAGGGGCTAGCTTGTTTTGGTTATCTAGTTGGGAAATATCTTTTGTTATTTCGTCTAGATGCTGCATCCTCCTTCTTTTGGCTCTACTGTTCTGTTGGAGCTGGTTGCCTCTAATATGGGCCTTATGTGCCAGCCACAGTGTAGCTGATGATGATACTGAACCTTCATTTAAGTGGAAATATTCCTCTAGTTGGTTTCTAATGTGGTCAGAGTAGGGTGAAGTTTGCACGATGTATGGGTTTGCCCTCCACAATCTGGTTGAATTTCGGTTGGGGTTTGTTAGAAGTTGGATTTTTACAGGGGCATGGTCTTACCATGTAATTGTACCTATATCTGCCGTGGGGATTTTTTGGAGGGACCATTTGTCTACTAGGAAATAATAAATTCTTGAATAAGAGTTGTGTGGGGGGAATGGAATGTATAATCTCTCTCAGTTGTGTGCAGGCATCGCCATACATCATGCAAACCATGATATTTCATAAAATCTAGCATAGGCAAATTTTTTCTTGTGGTGGAGTTGGAGGAGTCCATAGCTTGATCAGGTACAATGTTAAAGTCCCCACAAAGAATCAGGGAACCTCTTTTGAGGTTAATTATCTTCTTCATCAGATTATTTAGGAATCTGATTTGATGCGTGTTTGGCGCATAAATGCAAGCTATCGTCTACATGGCTGAGTTTATAGTCCCTTGCAGTACAATGTATCTGCCTCTAGAATCCGTTATGTGGTTCAGGTAATTGAAGCTGACCTTCCTGCTTATTGCAATCATAACTCCTCGTTTTTTGGAGGTTTGGTCTGAGGACCAATATATATGAAGGAAATTTATGTTTCGGCACAGGTTAGTGTCTTTTGCGATGAGGTGCGTCTCTTGGGCGCAGACAATGTCGCTATTATTCTGCTTGGCCAGTCTCCATAAGGAACCTCGCTTGGTGGGGTGGTTGAGTCCTTTTACGTTTATAGAGAGAAAGTTAATCGCCATAGTGTGGGTTAACGTGTAAGCTAGATTTACTCACGTGGACCAGAGAGTATGGGCTGATGTTGGTCAAGTTGATTTTCTTGTCCATCTTGGTACGAGGTTGAGGTATTGCTAGGCTTGTGTGGTCACCAGCTGCATAACGGTTCTTCCCATGCATTTGGAGGGAGCATGTAGGGGATGAGAGAGGGGTAGGAAAGAGAAACAAACAGAGCTGAAAGTATAACTCTTGAACATTAACCATAATTTCGCAGCTAGGAAACAATGTGCTGCGTCTATAGTGACGGGGGGAAACAGTTCTCTCACTGAGGAGGGAGGGAGGGGTGAGAGCTGCACCCCGAGACTCTTGTAGCTCGCGGCTGTTAATCACTCCAGTTAAGGCTTCTGCCTCTGTTTCCTGTTTTGGTGGTGCCCCACTGTCGGTGCATGCGTTGGGGTTCAAGATCGGGTTCTTGTTGTGGGGGAATCACAGGGATAATGCCCCATCTTTTCAAAAGGGAGAGACCTTCCTCTAATGATGAGACAAGGTGTGAGGTACCGTTATGCTCTATGAGGATTTTTGACGGGTGTTTCCATTTGTATGGAATATTATTATTCCTTAGGGTCTTGGTGATGTTATTGAGCTGTTTTCTTTGGTCGAGTGTATATTTGGACAGGTCTGCGAACAGCTTTATGTTGCCGTATGGATCGGGGAGTTTCCCTAGTGTGCAGGCTTTTCTTTTTTTGTTTACAAACGATATTTATTAAGGTATAAAAGTGAAGGAGAATACATTGTCACATACAATATATAAGTTGGGTCAGAAATACAGCTATGCAGATAATTTCATTTGAAAATACATGGAAGCAATGAGGGCAGATGTAAACATATAAGAATCATATGTATAATGTCAAATAAATGAGTGTATTCTAAATTATGTTTGATCCCAGAATTTATATTTATCTTGGAAGATGTGAATAGTATCATTGATACAATGCAGAATATATTCTGTATTTTTAACTGACTCCATTCTAGAAATAACCTGGTTCCAGGGAAGATTTGGAGATTGCCAATTACAGGCTATAGTCCATTGTACTGAACTTAGTAGTGAGTGAATAAGTTCTATACTTGGTTTCGGAATATTTGGAATAGGGAAATACAGTAAACATACCTGGGGTGATAGGGTCACTATCTGATCAGATATATCTTTGATTATGGAAGTAATCTTTGACCAAAGAGGACTCAACCTAGGGCATTCCCAGAAAATGTGGATGAGTGAACCTGGAAATCCACAACCTCTAAAGCAATTAGGTGAGACCGTGGGATAGAAAGAATGTATTTTCTTAGGCGTTAAGTACCACCTAGTCAGAATTTTCAAAGGAGTTTCCCTGAAGGCAGGTGTTCTATTTGCTCTACCTAGATTTTTGATTACAGAGTGCCAGTCCAAAATAGAGATGTCTTGACCCAGGTCGGATTCCCATTTTAACATGGCATTTGTTTTGATGGGGAGCTCGGCCCCATTTATATAGATATAGATTCTGGAAATGAAACCTTTGCCTCTCGGGGAATTAATACAAGTCGATTCAAAACCAGAAATATTATGGTGAGTGTGCTGTGGGTAATGTATGTTAAAGAAGTCTAGGATCAGATTGTACTTTTCATGTTGAGATTCTGGAATGTTGTGTCTCTTTTGGAGGATATCAAAAGATATGAAATTGTTATTGTATTGAAGTGAAGAAATATTAGTTAGTTTATTGATAATCCAGTGTTTGAATTCCGATTACTTTTTAAAAGCAGCTATAAACCTGGGATCTCCTAAGAATGAGGCCAAAGGCGGGTTTGGGGAGGAAAGTTTGAATGTGGGATTGATGCGGTGCCATAGTGAGAGTAGTTGTGAGACAATGATATTTTTAGGGCGAATATCTTTACTTAAGTTTCTGCTTATCCAGATTAGACCCTGAAGGTGGTAGGGCAGAATAGCATGAGATTCAAAATTTAGCTAGGGGACATTAGGGTCTCCAGAAAACCACTGAGTCATATGCGTCAATCTGGAGGCTAAATAGTAATGCCAAAAATTTGGTAGGCCCAACCCACCTTCTTTCTGTGGGCGATATATTAGATCTTTGCTGTATCTAGATTTTTTGTTAAACCATAAAAATTTGTTAATATTCCTCTGTAAGGATTCAATTTTATATCTAGGAATGTTGACCTGAAGTGTTCTAAATAAAAACAGAAGCTTCGGGAGGATATCCATTTTTATAGCACATACCCTACCGAGAAGTGACATACAGTATGTGGACCATACTTTCAGGAGGTTCTCTATGTGTGTGAAGAGGCTTGGGAAGTTATTATGATACAGAGTATTAAAGTCTGGGGATATCATGACTCCTAGGTATCTTATTGGAGTAGTGTTCCATGCAAAAGAATAGTTTGATTTAATGACTGTGGCAACATCAGAGGGGATATTAAAGAACATTTGGAATGATTAATTCCTAAACCTGAAATATCTTGAAACATATTAAGTTCTGAAATTAAGTGAGGGATGGATAATGTTGGCCCTGATAAGAAGATAATGGCATCATCAGCATATAAACTAATCTTATACAGGCAGTCCCCTAGTTATGAACATCCGACTTATGAACGACTCCTACTTACAAACGGAGGGAGACAACAGGAAGTGAGAGGAAATCTCCCCCTAGGAAGGGAAATTCACTCCTGCAAGAGTTATTATGGGAAAAAGGTGTCTCCACTGAAGCTTTATCACCAAGGTTTGTTTCCACAACAACCCAAAATTTTCAAAATCCAATTCTCATTGGGACAGGAAGTGAGGTGAAATCTTCTGAAAAGAAACATAGACAGCAAGACAAACATTACAGGGGTGTTACCCCTTCCCTATGATATCCAAAAAGCTAAAAAATATTTGTTTTGGCTGAAGCTACACTTAAAAATTGTAACTGTTCCGACTTACAAACAAATTCGACTTATGAACAAACCTACAGTCCCTATCTTGTTTGTAACCCGGGGACCGTCTGTATTCTAATGGGCCCTTAATGTAACCCGATATGTTTATGTTATTTCTAATAGAGCACGCCAGGGGCTCAAGTGCTAGGGCAAATAATAGAGGGAAGAGTGGACATCCCTGCCTGGTGCCTCTGCTAAGTGGAAAAAATTCAGAATTGCTTCCGGGGATTCTGATCCTAGTTTGGGTGCCGTGGTATAATGCCTTAAAGCCATTGACAAAAGAGTCCGAAAAGCCGAATTTATATAAGATAAGATCTAGGTATTCCCAACTCACACTATCAAAGGCCTTATCTATGTCTAGACTCAAAAGACAGACCTGTTGTGAGAAGATACCAGCATCTTGAATGATATTGTTGACCAATCTTATATTGTCAGTGATATATCTATCTTTGATAAATCCAGACTGATCTATATGAACAAGGGATGGGATTATGGCTGCAAGCCTATCTGATAGTATACGACTGAAAATTTTAAGGTCATTGTTCAAAATTGATATGGGCCTAAAATTTTGTGGGAGTGAATGGTCCTTATGAGGCTTAGGTATAAGGGACATATTAGCTAGAGTCATCTTTTGGGGGAATTGATTGCCTTTAAGGATAAAGTTGAAAAGTTTGGTTAAATGTGGGGCCAGTAATGGAGCGAATTTCTTATAATATGTTGTAGAAAATCCATCAGGGCCAGGGGCAGTAGAGGACTTGAGAGATTTGATAATGTTTAATACTTCTAATTCTGAACATTGTTTGTTTAGATCTTCTATTTGTTGGGGGTTAAGTGATGGGAGATTAATGTTGTTGAGCCAGTCGACTGCAGCTTGTGAAGGAGGGGCATGAGGGTTAGATAGAAGTTTTTGATAAAATTCCAAAAATATTTTTTGAACGTCATTAGGGTGTGAGACTGAATTACCATTAGCGTCACGTAGTTTATACAAATGGGGGGGTTTGGTGTATTGGTTTAATTTCCTGGCGAACATGGAAGAGGTGTTATTGCCATGGAGGAGAAATTTAGCCCTGGAGAATCTGAAACATTTTTCTGTGTCTTTAGTAAGTAGGGAGTCTAATGCTTTACGTTTATCTTTAATTACTTGTAAAAGGGGTAGAGTGGGAGAGGAGCTGAGTTTATTATAGAGATTGTGTAATTCTCTTGTAAGAGAGTCAATCTCAGCCATTTTTGATTTGTTTCTTGCAGAAGCAATCTTAATCAGTTGGCCTCTAAGCACTGCCTTGTGTGCTGTCCATAGAGTTGAAGGGGAGACATCTTCAGTCTCGTTATAGGAAAAATAATCTTCTATTTGGTTTGTAATTTGTTGGTTTATAATGGGGTCGGATAATAACGAATCATTTAGTCTCCATGAATAAGGAGAAGGGGAGAAGCCTATATAGGATGTTTCAAAAGAAACCATATTGTGGTCAGACCAGGGGCATGGAACTATATCAGCTTTGATTGAGTTAGCTAGAATTATTGGGGTGGTGAAAATATAGTTATACCAAAGAAAACTTTGTAGGATATATCCGAAGAGGGGAAGAGGAATAAGTACCTCTGATTTACTAAGCAATAATAGGCTGGGGTAATATTTGGTTGTTTAATGTTTGGTTTATCTTCTAATAAAAAGGATATTGCTCTGACTTCTACAGAGGGGAAGTTGAGATACCTGTCGTGTGTTCCGTCACGAATCTCCGGTTGACTAATTCTAACGAAGACGTTCTTTGTTTAGTTTTTACCGACTCTAACTGAGAGAATGTTCTCTTAATGTGTTAGAGATATTATTTGAGTCGAGGAGAGGGTGAGATGGGGAAAATGTTCATTAATTTCTATTTGCATTTCGTAA
>BLSH010490511.1:150180-216968 GCA_018402905.1 Glandirana rugosa | reverse complement strand
GGCTATAGTCCATTGTACTGAACTTAGTAGTGAGTGAATAAGTTCCATACTTGGTTTCGGAATATTTGGAATAGGGAAATACAGTAAACATACCTGGGGTGATAGGGTCACTATCTGATCAGATATATCTTTGATTATGGAAGTAATGTTTGACCAAAGAGGACTCAACCTAGGGCATTCCCAGAAAATGTGGATGAGTGAACCTGGAAATCCACAACCTCTAAAGCAATTAGGTGAGACCGTGGGATAGAAAGAATGTATTTTCTTAGGCGTTAAGTACCACCTAGTAAGAATTTTCAGAGGAGTTTCCCTGAAGGCAGGTGTTCTATTTGCTCTACCTAGATTTTTGATTACAGAGTGCCAGTCCAAAATAGAGATGTCTTGACCCAGGACTGATTCCCATTTTAACATGGCATTCGTTTTGATGGGGAGCACGGCCAGATTTATATAGATATAGATTCTGGAAATGAGACCTTTGCCTCTTGGTGAATTAATACAAGTCGATTCAAAACCAGAAATATTATGATGAGTATGCTGTGGGTAATGTATGTTAAAGAAGTCTAGGATCAGATTGTACTTTTCATGTTGAGAATCTGGAATGTTGTGTCTTTTTTGGAGGATATCAAAAGATATGAAATTGTTATTGTATTGAAGTGAAGAAATATTAGTTAGTTTATTGATAATCCAGAGTTGGAATTCTGAATTCTTTTTAAAGGCAGCTATAAACCTGGGATCACCTAAGAATGAGGCCAAAGGAGGGTTTGGGGAGGAAAGTTTGAATGTAGGATTGATGTGGTGCCATAGTGAGAGTAGTTGTGAGACAATGATATTTTTAGGGCGAATATCTTTACTTAAGTTTCTGCTTATCCAGATTAGACCCTGAAGGTGGTAGGGCAGAATAGCATGAGATTCAAAATTTAGCCAGGGGACATTAGGGTCTCCAGAAAACCACTGAGTCATATGTGTCAATCTGGAGGCTAAATAGTAATGCCAAAAATTTGGTAGGCCCAGCCCACCTTCTTTCTGTGGGCGATACATTAGATCTTTGCTGTATCTAGATTTTTTGTTAAACCATAAAAATTTGTTAATATTCCTCTGTAAGGATTCAATTTTATATCTAGGAATGTTGACCTGAAGAGCTCTAAATAAAAACAGAAGCTTCGGGAGGATATTCATTTTTTATAGCACATACCCTACCGAGAAGTGAGATACGGTATGTGGACCATACTTTCAGGAGGTTCTCTATGTGTGTGAAGAGGCTTGGGAAGTTATTATGATACAGAGCATTAAAATCTGGGGATATCATGACTCCTAGGTATCTAATTGGAGTAGTGTTCCATGCAAAAGAATAGTTTGATTTAATGACTGTGGCAACATCAGGGGGGATATTAATGGGTATTATAGAACATTTGGAATGATTAATTCCTAAACCTGAAATATCTTTAAACATATTAAGTTCTGAAATTAAGTGAGGGATGGATAATGTTGGCTCTGATAAGAAGATAATGGCATCACCAGCATATAAACTGATCTTATATTCTAATGGGCCCTTAATGTAACCTGATATGTTTATATTATTTCTGATAGAGCATGCCAGGGGCTCAAGTGCTAGGGCAAATAATAGAGGTGAGAGTGGACATCCCTGCCTGGTGCCTCTGCTAAGTGGAAAAAATTCAGAATTGCTTCCGGGGATTCTGATCCTAGTTTGAGGGCCGTGATATAATGCCTTAAAGCCATTGATAAAAGCCGAATTTATATAAGATAAGATCTAGGTATTCCCAACTCACACTATCAAAGGCCTTATCTATGTCTAGACTCAAAAGACAGACCTGTTTTGAGAAAATACCTGCATCTTGAATGATATTGTTGACCAATCTTATATTGTCAGTGATATATCTATCTTTGATAAATCCAGACTGATCTATATGAACAAGGGATGGGATTATGGTTGCAAGCCTATCTGATAGTATACGACTGAAAATTTTAAGGTCATTGTTCAAAACTGATATGGGCCTAAAATTTTGTGGGAGTGAATGGTCCTTATGAGGCTTAGGTATAAGGGACATATTAGCTAGAGTCATCTCTGGGGGGAATTGATTGCCTTTAAGGATAAAGTTGAAAAGTTTGGTTAAATGTGGGGCCAGTAATGGAGCGAATTTGTTATAATATGTTACAGAAAATCCATCAGGACCAGGGGCAGTAGAGGACTTGAGAGATTTGATAATGTTTAATACTTCTAATTCTGAACATTGTTTGTTTAGATCTTCTATTTGTTGGGGGTTAAGTGATGGGAGATTAATGTTATTGAGCCAGTCGACTGCAGCTTGTGAAGGGGGGGCATGAGGGTTAGATAGAAGTTTTTGATAAAATTCCAAAAATATTTTTTGAACGTCGTTAGGGTGTGAGACTGAATTACCATTAGCGTCACGTAGTTTATACAAATGAGGGGGTTTGGTGTATTGATTTAATTTCCTGGCGAACATGGAAGAGGTGTTGTTGCCATGGAGGAGAAATTTAGCCCTGGAGAATCTGAAACATTTTTCTGTGTCATTAGTAAGTAGGGAGTCTAATGCTTTACGTTTATCCTTAATTACTTGTAAGAGGGGTAGAGTGGGAGAGGAGCTGAGTTTATTATAGAGATTGTGTAATTCTCTTGTAAGAGAGTCAATCTCAGCCATTTTTGATTTGTTTCTTGCAGAAGCAATCTTAATCAGTTGGCCTCTAAGCACTGCCTTGTGTGCTGTCCATAGAGTTGAAGGGGAGACATCTTCAGTCTCGTTATAGGAAAAATAATCTTCTATTTGGTTTGTAATTTGTTGGTTTATAATGGGGTCGGATAATAACGAATCATTTAGTCTCCATGAATAAGGAGAAGAGGGGAAGCCTATATAGGATGTTTCAAAAGAAACCATATTGTGGTCAGACCAGGGGCATGGAACTATATCAGCTTTGATTGAGTTAGCTAGAATTATTGGGGTGGTGAAAATATAATCCAAACGTGCAAAGGTGTTGTGAGGGTGGGAGAAATGTGTATATTCCTTAATGCCTATGTTGTGTGATCTCCATGTATCGATAAGTTGTAATGAATTTATATATTTATGGAGAGATTTAGAAAAGGCTTTTGAATTAGGAGAGGGGGAGTTTCTGTCTAATGCTTGATGAGCTACCAGATTAAAATCGCCACCAACGATTAGATGAGGAGAAGAATATTTTTCCAGGGTACTAAAGAAACCGCTAAAGAAAGATGAGTGAGCCTCATTAGGGGCATAAATCGATGCAATAGTTATCTTGCGGCCGCCAACTTTGCCTTGTAAAATAATATATCAGCTTTCAGGGTCTTTAAAGATATGGATGGGTTCAAAGATAAGGGAATTCCTAATAAAGATCGCCGTACCTCTGGTCTTGTTATTAAAGGTGGTGAAATAGTGCTGTTGAAATCTTTTGTCAAAAAATTTGGGGTGATTATTTATATCAAAATGTGTCTCCTGAAGGAGAACAATGTCAGCTTTAATACGTTTATAATGTCAGAATGCTTTTCTTCTTTTTTGTGGGGAATTAAATCCCTGCACATTATGAGAGACTATTTTAATGCCCATAACAGGTTAGAGAAAGGTAAGCCTATGAAAGAATAGTCATTATTCGCTAAAGGGTAGTTTAAAGGAGATAAATAACCTTCAGCTATCAGGAATATGCATGTATTGTCTGAGGCACAGATTATGTCCAAAATAGCATATTTGACAATGTAAAATGGAAGCATAAATATACTAAAAAAAGTTATACCTTTGGGATTGGGTAAAGTAAACAACGCAATTGCGTACAGGAATAAGAAAACTTCACAAAGGAGGCCAATAGAATTGAAGACCAATGGCCTAACATATGAAACAAACCAGGGACAATAATCCGTCCCTATCTTGTCACCGACCACCGCAGATGGCATGTATCCCATTTCCATCTGCAAAAAAAGGAAAATAGATGGGGATATAGAGGACCATAAAAAAATGGAGAAAAAAGGGCCAACCAGGCCAAGAATGGTGAGTCGGTGGCAAGAGTGGGGTCAAACTAGCACGGTTACGGGCAGAGCGGCATTGAATATTATATAATTAACATTGCCCGGTAGAAGTTTCAGTACAAAAAAGACATTTAATATGAGTTATAGTCATTCAATAAAGGTATCTATGGATAGATTAACCTGGAATATTATTACCAAATGTCAATTTAACCATGAGATTTACTTTATAATAATATTAATAAAAAAAAACAAACAAAAAAAAAAAAAAGACTATCAATATCGTAGAATTGCAACATAAAAAATAAATGTTGTCTCAGACCTCTAGGATTGATGTGTAATAAAATAGTAAGAACCGTTGGTTTTGAAAAATATAACCTGATTTTAGTTAATAATTAAGTCTATGTATACATCTTGAAATGGAGATGAGATTAAAGGTATAGGTTATACAAAAATCCATGTAGCAGAAGGTCATAAAGGAAGGAAAAAAAAAAAAAAAGGTATGGAGTGTGTTAACTCTCTTTGGCCACATGAGGGAGACATAGACCACATAATAAATTTAGTCTATATAATCAAAGAGAGCACTGGTTGAAATGACAAAACAATGGTGTATTATGAAGCAGAGACAGCAGGCCGCATAAAAAAAAAAGGAAAAAAATATAAGAAATGTGAGAAAAAATGAAAATTAAAGGCAAGAGTTAGTAAATGTCAAAAAAATAGAAAGAAAGAACTTCAGGCAAAAACAGAAGGGATGTATGTCACATCTAGAGCATCAGGGAATAATATTGCGTGGTTGCTGTCTATTGCGTCTATATTCTTTCTTGATGAAGGAGTAGACCAAATAGGTGAGGGTCTTGGGGTGGTTTGGAGACGCAGGGGAGGCTCAGGTTCCATAAGGCCGAGTTTGATGAGGAGATCTTTTCCTTCGGTGATGTTGTACACTGTGTAGACAGTCCCATTATGGGGAACTGTAAGTTTAAATGGAAATCCCCATCTGTATCTAATTCTATCGTTTTGAAGAATCGAGCTGATCTCCCTCATATTCCTTCTGCGATCCAGGGTAGCTTGGGATATGTCAGGAAAAATCTGTAGTTTGGCCCCATCTAAAGTGATATTAGAATTAGACCTGGAGGCTCTGAGGATTTCTTCTTTGATGAGAAAATCTTTGAAACACATAATAATGTCTCGTGGTGGTTTATCTATCGGGGGTTTAGGGCACAATGCTCTATGCATTCTGTCACAAATGAACGCAGAGTCAGGTTTATCTGATACAAGAGAATGGAATAATTTCATCATTGCAGGGGTTAAATCGGTCACAGATTCTGGAACACCGCGTACTCTGAGGTTACATCTGCGATTACGATTTTCCAGGTCTTCTATTTGTGCCTGAATTTGCGAAAAATTTTCCGCTAAATTATCATATTCTTTTCTAAGTTCATTATGAGCAAGGGCCAGCTCATCGTGCTTAGTTTCTAAGCGGTCTGTGCGGGTGCCCAGGGATGCGATTTCTTGAGATAACGACTGTGTGGATTTGCTAATCTCAGAGTGAATTTTGTTGGCAATTCTCTCATAAATGACAGCTAAACTATCTTCAAGATCAGCCTTAGTGAGAGATGTAGAAGGTGTGGAGGAGTACTCACGATCACCAGAAGAAGTCAAGCGGGATTGAAGCTCCAGAGAGTGACATGTGGCATTAGAGCCGGCGCCATCTTGATTCATCTTTAGTTTCTGTTTCTGCTGAGAGCGGAGAAGATAAGTAGTAAGATTGCCCTGGGAGCGACGATTTGTTGATTTTTTCTTTCCAGGCATGCACAAGCTTTACTGCGAGGGGGTGATCCACTTCAGGTGCTGATTTTCAGGCATATAGCCCCAGAATAGCCGCTTATTGTGTCCGAATAGCAGGAGCTACATGTGGACACGTCTGTACTGCTCCGCGACGCGCATGCGCCCCTGTGCGGGCTTTTCTTAGCACCTGCTCTTTTGTAGTGTAAAAATGCACCCACATCAGGATATCTCTGGGTATGTCTGCTGACAAGAAGGAGGGCTTTGGCAGCCTATGGATGCGATCTATTGTTAATTGTATGGGCGTTAGGCCAGGGACCAATGATAAAAACAGGTCTTCTGTGAACTTAGTGAGGTCTTGTTGTGCTACTGATTTTGGGACCCCTCTTAGCTTTATGTTCTGTCTGCGGGAGCGGTCCTCTAGGTCAGCCAGTTTTGATCTCATCCAAAGCCTGTCTTCCTCCCCCTCCTCCTGCTGGTATATCATGGCGTTCACAGTAGATGAAATGTCTGTAACTGCCCGTTCCACCTGATCCACTCTATCGCCTAAAGAGTTCAATTCTTTAGTAAATTTGTGGGACATGTAGTTGATCTCCTCATGTAGAGAGTGATGGAGAGTCATTAACATCTCCTTTATTTGGGTGTCTAGCACTGGCTGGTCTGTGGTGGGGAAGGCCGCAATGGGGGAAGTGTGGGCTTTGATCTGATGTAGTGCTGTAAACGAGTCACTTACCCCCTGGGATGTGTCTTCAGCATCCAGCCTCATCCGAGTCTTGGCAGGGCTGGAGCATGGAGGGCTAGGAGGGAGAGAAGCATGCTGAGGATCGGTGCCGTTTCCAGCTTCTTCCTCGTCAGGAAGATCCGAGTAGTGGTTCCTCTGTGCCGTGCGACTGCGTTCGTCGGCGCCATTTTGATTGCCTTCCGGCCGAAGAAAATATGCCGTCAGTTTCTTGGGTTTGCTGTCTCCCTGCCTTTTTCTTGACATGGCGGGGCGGTAGCAGAGATCTCCTGGATGTCGGACAGGAACAGGTCTTGATGGATCTTAAGCCTCGTCGCTGGGAATCGTCGCTTTGGGTCTCACGGGCACCGGAGCGAGTCTCTCACACCACCATCCGCCTTGCGTGCCAGCCATGCCCCCCTTTTTTTTATTTTTTACTAATAATGACGGCGATCTGCAATTTTTAGCGGTACTGCGATATTGCAGCGGACATGTTGGAACATTTTGACACTTTTTTGAGACCATTGCCATTTATACAGCGATCAGTGCTATAAAAATGCACTGATTACTATGTAAATGCCATTGGCAGTGAAGGGGTTAACCTGCAGGGGGCGCTCTAAGGGTTAACTATGTTCCCTGGGCGTGTTCTAACTGTATGGGGACTGCCCTAGCTGGGGAAGGGAAGTGGTCACAGCCTCCATGTACAGGAAGGCTGTGATCACAGCCCTTCCCCCTCACAGAACGGAGGTCCGTGTTTACTTACATGGACCTCCGTTCTTTCACTCCGGGGGGGGCATCACGGGTGGCCGGCGGAGATCGACTCCGCCGCACCTGCTCCCTGGCCCTCCCCGAATACAGTGAGCGTGCGCTCACTAGGCTCGATCCCGCAGCCGCCGTCGTATGACGGCGATTTGCGCAATAGAGCCACTCTGTCACCGTCAATTGCCGATCAGCTGTCGGCAAGCGGTTAATGTTCAATTTGTTTAGATAAGCAAAAAAAAACCAAAAGTATAAGTACCATACAGTGCTGTACACGGTAAGATGATAATGGGTACATTCAATGGACAGCTGCAGGATATAAGTGCATAAAAGCCACATTGTTCAAAAGGGATTTAAGTGGGGCTTACAGCGGATGTCAGTCCTATAACAAGAGGCAATTACTTTAAACCAACTGTCGTTCAAATCCGATACATGAAACAAGACCGGCCCGGCCCCAACCGAGCCCCCCCGCCCAGACCCAGGTGCCCCAATTGGGAGCTTGCTTGCACCGGGGCTGTGCGGAAGTAGGCCCGATGTGACCAGGTGAGGCCCGCTTAACATAAGGCCCAGCTGGAAAATGTGTTTAAGTGGTCTAGACCTCTATCCAGCTCTGCCCAATTATTAGGCGATTAAGGGCCAAGTCATAGCACAAATAGAACTTCAACAACATCATTTTGTCCATATGTATGGCTAAAAAGTGGATAGAGAGAAAGAAAAGGAGATGGAGAGATGGAGAGGTAGAAAAGAAAAGAGAAGTGAAGAGGGGTGGGGGTATATGGTCCACTAGGATGTCCTCCAGAACGCCCGAAACCTCTCCGTTTAGGTGATATGGCATTACCATGGAAGAAGAACTTTCAGATCGAACTCTGGTGGGAGACCAGGGGTTCCAAATTAGTTCAAACTTGTGGTCTATTTCCCTATCTAAGGCATCGATTTTAGCATGAATCATGGTTAGTCATCCTATTTTTGGCTTCTATAACATTAAGGCTGGGGGCTTTCCATGCTTTAGCAATAGTTTGTTTGGCTGCTGTCAATAGATGGAGAAACAGCTTGAACTGTCTATTATTCAGGGTGGCGGATTTTCGATTAAGCAGGGCTACCGATGGTTCTGGTGGGATTTGTTTATCAAACATTCCTGATGCCAGTGCAAATATTTCCTTCCAAAATCTTTGCCCTACTGGGCAAGACCACCATATATGTATTTGGGTACCCGGGTCTGGACAACCTCTGAAGCACGCTGCCGAATAGGAAGGTGCAAACTTCGCTATACATGCTGGGACTAGGTGCCATCTCAGAGGGACCTTATAGTTTGTTTCAATGGCGTGCAAGCTATAGGAAGATGATTTGGTAGCAGCCCAAATTGCTGACCAATCAGCTGTATCTAGACTACAGTTGAGATCAGTCTCCCATAATTGTGCATACTTCGGTTTGAAGATACTTGGGAAGGTAAGGAGGTGTGTATATATTTAGGATATTTGGCCCCTAGCATGCGTGTCTTTATTACAGAATTGTTCAAACAGTGACAGGTGATTCAGCGGTGTCGTGTTTGTATCCAACTACGAGTAGAAATTTTTAATCTGAAGATATCTAAATAGCTCTTTATTAGGCAGCTGATACTTTTCTGTCAGCATTGGGAATGTGGATATGTCTGTGTTCGCTGCTAATTGGTGAAGTCTAAGTAATCCTTGGGACGCCCACTGGCCAAAGCTTGCAGGAGATTCCCATGCTGGCAGGAATGCTGGGTTTTTCAAAAAAGATAGCATAGGATTGTGTTTTGATTGGAGCTGGTGTTTAGTCCTGACACTGTCCCAGATATTGAGGCCATGCTTAATGATTGGATGCTGACTAGCCCTACGGTCTGATGACCGTAGCCAAAGAAGGTTTGACAGGGACAAAGGGTCTACTTCAACCGACTCAATAGCCACCCAAACAAAGCTTGTTTATTAGTCCGGGGCTTGGATGGACCCCATATATAGTCCATGGCACGTTTCTGAAGGATTCTAAGAAAGTATGAGGGGGCTGGTATTGGAAGGACACTGAACAAATATAGAAATTTGGGAAGAATGACCATTTTCATCACATTAATTCGACCTAGCCATGAAATGGACAGGGAGGACCATTGGGCTAGCAGGTCTGTTATCTGTTTCAACAACTTGGGATAGTTACACGTAAACAACTTTATGTAGTCTGCTGCAAGATAGATACCTAAATAGTGCAGTGAATTGGGCGCCCACGAAAAGGGGAGGGAGTTTTGCAACGTTTCAACTTCAGGGTACGTTAGGGAGATGTTGAGGGCTACTAATTTCCTAGGATTCATTTTCAAACCCGAAATTTCAGCAAAGTTATCTAGTATAGGTAATAGGTTTGGACCCAAGACCAATGGGGACGAAAGAAATATAAGAATGTCGTCTGCAAAAAGGCATAGTTTATGATGATAACCACCTAGTTCTATCCCTGATATGTTAGGAGAGTTTCTGATCATGAGGGCAAGTGGCTCTATCATTAATGCAAATAGGAGGGGAGATAACGGGCATCCCTGCCTGGTTCCTCTTCCGATGTCAAATGTATCTAATTTGTATCCTGCGTATTTTACATAAGCACACGGGTTGTTGTACACTGCCATGACCCATCGTAAAAAATGAGGGCCAAAGCCCCATTTATGTAAGGTATATTGCATGTATTGCCCTGAAATTGAGTCGAAGGCATTTTTTATGTAGATTGAAAGGAAACAGGCAGGGATCCGTCTAGTTTTGGCTGTATGAGCTAGGAGAACTGTGCGTCGAACATTATCACTAGCTTGGCGAAAGGGAATGAAACTGGTCTGATCTTTGTGTATAAGTCTGCCAATTAACCTCTGCATCCGTGTGGCTAGGATTTTTGTGAGGATTTTAACATCCAGATTCAACAATGATATCGGTCGATAATTCGTGCTAATAGTATCGTCAGTGTGGGGTTTGGGGAGCATACAGATAAGTGCTGTTATTGACTCGCGCTTAAAGTAGTGTCCTTTTAGAATACTATTGAAAGCCGTTGCTAAGTATGGGGAGAGAAAATCTGAAAATGTGCAGTAGTATAGAGTAGAAAATCCATCTGGGCCCGGGCGCTTGTTGAGCTTTAGCCCTTTAATGGGTAATTTTATTTAATCCACTGTAATGTTTTCTTCCATACTGGTCCTTTCAGGCTCAGTCAGACTTGGAAGCTGGAGATGCGAGAATAAATTATCCGCCAGTGGGGCATTGAAGTTATCTTCTGCTTTATACAGCTTAGCTAGCAGTGATTTGAATTCACTAAGGATCTTACGTGGATTACTGGTCATATGATTTTTAGCTATCTTTAGACGAATAGGTTTATTGGGTTTAGTAATACTCTTCAGGTACGTGCTAATGGGGTGTCAGGCTTATTGGCCTTCATAAAATGGTTATTTTTGGAGTGCCGCAATGATTTCTCAGCATTGTCCGTCAGAAATAAGTCGTAGGCCAGTCTCGCGTTGTCAAGAGAAATTCTGTTGCGTGGTGTCGGATTTTGCATGAAATCATTGTGGCATGCTTCAAATTCCCTTACTAGTTTGCGTTCACAATTAAAGAAGGCCATTTGTCGTTGAAATGAACACCTTAAAACAGGTTTGTGCACCTCCCAACACGTGAGTGGGCTGATATCTGGTGTGGCGTTTAATGAAAAATATTCTTTCAAGGCTGTCTCAATATCGAATCTATGGGACAGGTGTTTCAGAAGATGTTCAGGTAGGGTCCATGTGTGATCTTGGAACCTAGGTATAGGTGAGGCTAGTGTAGTGAGAACTGCACAGTGGTCCGACCAAGGGACCAGGATGATTTGGGACGAGATAAGTTCGGGCGCCAGGCCAACAGTGACAAAAATATGGTCGATACGCGTGAAAACTTTATGCTGGTGTGAGTAGTGCTCACTTCCCTCCATGTATCAACCAAATTATTTTTAAGTAGAATGTGGGAAAAAACTAGTTTGGGTTTGTTTGCTATCTGAATGAATAGAGTTTTATCCAACAGGGGGTTATATGTACGGTTCGAGTCGCAGATGATGAGGGATCCCCTTTTTACCAAAGAAATCATGTGCATTAGGTGGGATAAGAAGGGGCACGGATTTTTGTTCGGGACATAATAAGACACAATAGTAATTTCAGTGTCCATTAGGAACCCAGTTAGAATCAAATAGCGGCCTTCAGGGTCACTTATGCTTTTAGTAAGGGAAAAGTGTGCGGAACGGTGGAATGCGATAAGCGTACCCCTTTGTTTAGTTGTTGCTGGGGCGTTAAATACCTGTGGGTAGTAGGGACTAAAGTATTTTGGCATGTGGTGTGCTGTAAAATGAGTTTCCTGTATGCAAACTATATGGGCCTTCTGAGATTGGAAAAACCTAAAGGCTTAAGAGCGCTTCTGTGGGATGTTCAATCCCTGGGCATTCAGGGTGATAACATTTAGGGGGGCCATGTTGAGAGGTTTAGTGTATATTGCTTACCTGAAGGCATCTCGAGGCGATCTGAAGGAGCATCCCAAGTGGACAGGAGATAGAAGGTTAGGAAGCATAGAGAGACTAAGAAAAAAGCGTAAAAATAAGAAAGAGGGTTAACAAAATCTAACAAGAATAGAACTACAAAACATAACACATCATGTGTTCGTGTCAGGGATAGTATCCAACTGACCGAACTGAAAACGCTGTTTGCACAGGCCCACATAAATAATGCGGGCATGTGAGGAGAGCGAGGCACAAGGAACAAATACTTAAGAACAGCGTTTCTTAAAATTGTACAATTTGTGAGAATAAGACAGTCGCAGCCGCAACTATATTAGATCTTGATTCTTCTAGATACTGACTAATAAAGATTCAGTTACATATTCTTAACCAAAAAAGTTTATAGGAAAACTAAGGAGGGGAATGCTGTGTCAGCTAGGTATTAAGACCTAGTGTACAATAGCGCCTCCTAGGGCTGAGTTCAGTCACCAGGAAATAGTAGTAAAGAATTGCTTGGTACTGAATATCTCATCCGGTCAGGGGGTTAGAAGTTAAGTCAATCTGATCTTAGATGAATCTTAATTGCAACATGGGGGTCTTTGTTTTCTCTCCAATGGGGAGACAGTAGGGTGGTGTGGGGTCCCTGGTAAAAGGGAAGTCCGCTTATTGTAGAGCGGGGATCAAAAGTGGAGGGTGGGGAGTGTCCAGAGGAGGTGTAATACTGGTGGGATAGGTCCCAACATATCTTGGTGCAGTAGACACCAACTTCAGGCACTATGTGCCGGGAAAGGTTAGGAAGAACTTGGTAACCCAAAGGTGAGATCAATCCATGGAGTCTTCTTGGTCAGTTTGGATCGGAGTCAGGCGACTTCTCTTGTGCGCATGGGCACTGCCCTGCTTGCTTGGTGAGTAAATTGCTTTGAGCGGCGATGATGCGGCCGCTTTTCGGCGAGAGGCCCCTGTGTTGGCCGAGTGATCCAAAATGCAGAGCTCTTGGAGAGTATGCCGGTTCCTCCAGGGATCTGCACCTATACTTGGTGCCTTGGTATGTGAACCGAACAGCGAAGGGGGATCCCCATTGGTAACTTATTTGCCGTTGCTGCAGTTCAGATAAAAGGGGTTTCATCGCCCTGCGCTTAGAGATTGTCAGCTGAGAGAGGTCAGAGAAGACTTGATACTTATTACCTTGGAAGATCAGGTCCCCCTTCTCCCTTGCAGCATTCACGAGCTGCTCCTTCGTCCGGTAATAGTGAAACTTGGCGATTATATCGCGCGGAGGGCCATCCTGTTTTTTGGGCACCAGGGCTCTATGTATTCTGTCCATTTCCAGCCGTTCAAACGGCAAGGTAGCAGCTCCTGGAAAAGTGCAGTTATGGTAGATTGTAAGTCTATAACCGTTTCAGGTATTCCTCTGATTCGGAGGTTAGACCTCCTAGCTCTGTTCTCGTATTCCTCCAATCTGGATTGTAGTGACAGGTTCTCTTTCTTGAGGATTTCCACTGCAGCAAGGTGGTCTTGAGCACTCACTTCTAGATCATCAACCCTGTCCTCTAGGGCCGCGGTGCTGGATCCTAGATCCCTGATTTCCTTTGTCAGACTGCTGGTGATGTACTCTGATGTCTGTTTCAGGGCTTTGTGTAACATTTTTTCAAACTGCTGCATGATGGCAGGGGACATACCTTGATCAGTGTCCGTTATATAATCAGTCTCAGCGTCCTCTGGTAGCTCTGGTAAATTGGGGAGTTGTTTGCGAACAGTATTGCTGCCGCTCGTGGCAGCTTGTGAGGAGTGTGCGGCCGCCATCTTGGCTGTGCTGCGGCTTAAGGCCTCCATAATGGGGGTAGTTTTGCCGGCTGTTTTCCCCCCTCCGTGTGCCATGATCGGGCTTCCAAATGTTCCTCCCGCAGTATTCGCCAGTACAGACCCAGTGATGGAAGTGCTCGGGCGGCTGAACTGAGTGCTCCGGCCGTTCACAAGTACCGGAGCTTCAGCGTCGCATGTCCGCTACGCTGGGCTCCGCGCATGCGCCTCATATTTTTAATTTTTTTTTAAACCAGCAATGTCGACGCACTTTTTATTTTTGTGCAAGAAATGCACAGCAAGGTGCAAATGTACTATGTAGCACTAATTATTATTCTTTTTTTTTAAACCAGCAATGTAGGCGCACTTTTTATTTTTGTGCAAGAAATGCACCACTGGTTGCAAATGTAGTATTTAGAATATTTTTTTTTTAAACCAGCAATGTAGACGCACTTTTTATTTTTGTGCAAGAAATGCGGCGCTGGCTGCAAATATAGTATTTAGAATATTTTTTTTTTAAACCAGCAATGTAGAAACACTTTTTTTTTTGTGCAAGAAATGCACCGCTGGCCGCAAATGTAGTATTTAGAATATTTTTTTTTTAAACCAGCAATGTAGACGCACTTTTTATTTTTGTGCAACAAATGCACCGCTGGCCGCAAATGTAGTATTTAGAATATTTATTTTTTTTAACCAGCAATGTAGACGCACTTTTTAATTTTGTGCAAGAAATGCCCCGCTGGCTGCAAATGTAATATTTTGCACACAAAAAAAAATAAATAATTAGTCTAACTGCAATGTAAAAGCAGTATTTAAATATGCCAAAATGTTGCCAATTGAACTAACAGACACACCATGACACACAAGCAGTTGCAAGGGCACTGCACTTGCAAAAATGGCTGCAAACGCCCTCCTAAGAAACAGAAAAATTGCTTAGGTTTTATATGAGGCACTTTGCTTAGCAAACAAAATGTACTCTAGCAAACAAAAATCTCCTCTAGCACCCACCCACCAATAAATCGCTGTTTTTAACAAATTTTCTAAAGCTAGTCTGTCCCTCGCAGCAGCAGCAGCATCCTCTCTCTACACTAGTATGAGATGATGTGACATGCAGCACCACGCGACTCCAGCTTATATAGAGGCTGGGTCACATGATGCACTGGCCAATCACAGCCATGCCATTAGTAGGCATGGCTGTGATGGCTTCTAAGGGCAAATGAGTGAAACGCTTGTTGATTGGCTGCCCTGCAGCTATTCAACAGGTGCGAAAAAATACCCGAACACAGACTTTTTCTCAAATGTCCGGGTTCTGGTTCAGGACATGGATACCCTAAAGTCCGGTACGAGCCCAAACTTTACAGTTCGGGTTCGCTCAACTCTATTTTCAGCCTAATATGAAGACAGACATCGTTTTTGTTTTGAAGATAATGGACACTCGCGTCAGGAGGTGATTGTATTATGAAGGCCGCTGTCATGTAAGTGATTTCCAAAGGTGGGAAAGATAAAAATAAATGTGAAAACAGCACTTGCCAAACCCAGACTTCCTATTGATGTATCAATATTAGTTGTGATCATCCTAGTGATGTATAATTATTATATAGACAAATACAGATTATATAAATATTGTTACAAAGTGCTTCCAGTGCTCAAAAAAAGTGCTTTTGTGACAATTGTGCAAAATATACATAATGTGAAAATAAAGTCTCTTTTTTCTATATAAAGTGCTTTGTGCTATGGTGCTTCTTTACAAAGTAATTTCTGTGCATCCGCTCCTTATGGAACCCAGAGTATGCCGCACTCACAAAAGTTGATGGACCCATCTGCCTTATAGCAGAAAAAGTCAAACTGGCCTGTAGGTTTCTTAGGGGGATCAAAAGCGCTTTTGATAAAGTTGCATCTGTATGACGAAACCTGGAAGCTACACTTCACCAGAGGCCCGGAGAGTGGAACGCATGGCAGAGACAGCATCCACTATCTCCCATTGGTGGGGCCGTTTTTGTACATTTATGGGACGTGGTAGCCAGCCACTATTAGCCTAACAAAGGCTTTTATCTTATTTTAATGTTTTTTATTGCTTAAAACGTACTGAATAAACCAGCTTAAAACGATCTTACACTGTGTGGAGTTTCTTTCTCCATTGAACATCTATCTGCAATTCCTGCTTTTGGAAGAGCAAACAATGCAAGCCCAGGACAAAACAGGACAATCCTGAGGCCCAGGAAAAGTGGAGGATCACTAAGGGTGTAAGGGTGTAAGGGTGCCTGTCTCAGCAGTTATTCAGAACCTGAAACTCAGCAAACTGGACTGTACCTTCTATGACTACTTCAAGGCATGTTTTGGAGAACAGAGAAGACCTCTAAATGTACCAGTTTGCTCATACTTACTAGTCTAAGGGAGAGAAGCTGTCTAAATACATGAGGTGTCTTGACAAGATAATGAATCAGCTGAAAATCAAGGAAATGGCGGAATCTTGAAGTAGCCTGAATTAATCAAGGCTGTGCAAGACAAGGAAGTCATGCTGGAGAACAAAAAGAAGAGTCAAAGTTCAGTACCTGTTGCTGAGGTGCTGAGGTCAGAGTGGTTAGTGCAGCCCATGGCAACCCAAAGATATACAGTAGCTTCTGAAAATGCAGAAGGGGGGCATGTCCGAGCGTGTAGAGAGAAGAACATGACTGAGAGGAGCTCCAAGATAGCAATAAATAATCCCCGGCAATCCTGACACCCCGAAGCCTGGTGAGCAGAACAAACGCCATAGATCACATCTCCTCCTACCCAGCTTGGCCCAGAACTGTGAATTGCGCGGATCGTCCACATACATGCTGCACGATCCAGGCCGCTATAGCCCCTACCCACGGCCACCGCCATCTTTTGAGCCTCACTTCGTTCGCCGTGGGCCATATTGGTACACCCTACCCTCTCAGCAGCGCTACTTTAGACCCAGACTGCTTCCTTGAATAAAAGTCCTCCTCTGGGAGGGCGAAGAAGATGATGTAATCCCAGACCTCGCACGGACAGGAGCCGAGACCCTGTGCACCAGAGGGATTAGAGGAGCGATCCAGCCTCTACAGCATGGGGACATCATCCCACAGCAGCTCGCCCATTAGATCCTGGTCTCCCCGTGATTCTGCCGAATCCCTCAGCCAGACTACGCCGGAGTTACTCCGGACACAGACGAACAGCATGGCGGCATCACAGGGGCATCCCCAGGCTGCAGGCCTCTCGCCCACCAATGTGCCATCTATGCACCAGCCTCTACCAGGGTCAGTGGGGGTGAATACACAGGCACAGCCGCAGCTGAGTATACACGATCTCCACACGATTGCGGCAGATATTAAGGACACACTATCAGCCGCCATTACCGACCTGAGACAGGACATCCAGGCACTGGCAGGCAGAGTGCAGGAGTTAGAGCGCACTGCGGCTCATCAGAATACAGCCATCCATCACATTCACCAACAAGTAGACACACACACTCTTCAGATGAGAGACCTCCAATGCCATTTGGAGGACTTGGATAACCGTGGCAGAAGACACAATCTGCGGGTAAGGGGTCTCCCTGAAACGATGGATATGGACCAGCTGCTGCCAACGGTACAAAGCATATTCAATAGACAGACCGCTATATACATCAATAGATATGTAAAGAATCCATAGGGCCCTGAGACCTAGAGACAGAAAAACCGACCCCCCGAGGGACGTGGTATGCTGTCTTACGGACTTCTGTTTAAAAGAGGAGATTCTTCGCAAAGCTCGCAACAGTATACAACTAACACGCGAAGGGACGGCTATAAATCTTTACCAGGACATATCTGCCATTACGCTCCAGCACCGCAGAGATCTCTAACCCTTGCTGGAAATTCTACGATCCAGAAACATCCATTATAAATGGAAATTTCCCTTCTGTTTGTCAGCAACGTCCCTGGGTCGTACAGCCATACTGAAGGTACCGGAAGATCTCCCAGAATTCTGTACTACATTGGAGATACCAATACCGGAGGTCCTAAACTGGTACGCTCAATTGCGCACCCTGAACCGTGGGAAGAGCCAATGGAAGCAATGGATCAAAGAGGTCACAGGTATCGGTCGCCATCGGAGACTAGAGCTCGTTCAGCTGTAGTGAGTCTCCAGGACGAACCCAGCCCCAGAAAAAGCTCCACACTCATGGCAAGCAAGACGGGATCCATAACTTCCCTACAAGAGCTTCAGCATCCCCTTGGCTAAGTATTACACTGTTCTGTTCTGTTTATTGCCCTTATCATGAGATTACCCCTGGATGAGCTTAGCAACCTCTTTGTGCAAACGTATATCACCCCAAATCCTGATATACGCTGCCCCTCCCCTACCTGTAGTGGAGACTTAACCCTTGGGTGGGCCCCAGTTATGCTAGTTTTTACCATCTATGACCAAAGGTCCACTATGTCTCTACCCCCTCCCAGATACTGTTATTGGGGGGGACTAACAATGGATATTTGACCCATGTTTGGTCGTGATAATTTAGGGGTGCAACCGTTGAAAGACCACAATGGTATTATAGCCTCCCCCCAGGTATAAAGCTACTTGCCGCAGAAAGCGAGTGTGGCCCCCTCTAATTACCTTTGGCAGGCCCTAATTTTTGCATCCCGGCCCTGTAGGTCTGGCTGAAAGTGACTAAAAACACCCTAGGCTGAGTCATCGATGTAAACTATACTGAGATGGAAGGACACAAATAAACTGGTCTAGCAACCCATGGGCCTATGCATTTAGTGGGAGCCCCTCCCAGGAGGGCTACAGTATTTCTTCCCTAGCACCTTCAAGACAGCCCTAGTTCCTGCACACTGGCTCCAACATGTCTGCTAGCAGGCAGACATGTCTACCTGACTCGCTGTGTATACATATATTGTTAATGTCTGTCTGTTCTTCTCCAACAGGATCCTGTATCATGTGGCAGGGGGGCCGATGTCCAGGGTAGCACACTGCAGTCACCTCTCCTACGCAGCCTACCACTTGCCGACACCAGGTAAACTTGCAGCCTATCCCCCTGCATTATACACGTAAACACCACAACACATCTGTCAGCACTGTCCTGAGCTAGTCTTAAGAGGCCAAGTGGCCACACTGACATGTATATCTGATAAGAAGGATGTCGCCCCCCCCCCCAAGCTGACCAACCACCCAATGGTAAATGTTACTAAGGATTGCTCAATTATTGGTTGAGGTGCTTACCTTATACTCCCTGATACCCAGGAACAAGCCTACAGTCTAAGTGTCTCGGCTTGTTTGTAATATTTTATTCCTTCTGGCTCTCCTCACTTGTATAAGATATTGTAAAGATGTAATGCAAAGACTATGTGTAAGGTGGCTGGAGGTTTGAGGTGGAGTGAGGGAGGACTATAAGCCTACTATTTGGGGCTTAAATAAAATTAAATGAGCCTTTGATAGGGTAAGGTGGTCCTACATGACAGAGGTTCTCCAAAAATTTGGTTTCTCTGGGCGAATACTAACAGCTATAAATACTCTATACTCTTGCCCCTATGCCACAATGGCACGAGACAAGGTTGCCCTCTGTCTCCAATTATATTCTCCCTGGTGATAGAACCCCTTGCAGAACACATCAGATCACACCCCCAGATTACGGGAATTACTGTTGGCAATAAGCAACATAAGATTGGCCTTTATGCCGACGATGTAATCCTCTCCATAACCGATCCCCTACAATCCCTACCCCACCTTAACCAACTGTTCAATCTCTTAGGGCGGATATCGTTATACAAACTCAACAACTCCAAATGTCAAATGCTAGACATAAACCTCAATACCCACCTCAAATCTCACATCTCAAGAATAGTTCCTTTCTCATGGGCCCCACTCTCCTCCATCCAGTATCTAGGTATACAATTGACCTCCCCTAGCTCTAAAATCTTGCACAATAATCTTTCTTCCCTCATAACTAAACTTACACAGTCTGCCACAAATATGCAAAGCCTTACACCCTCTTGGGCTGGACGAATAGCTTTGGTAAAAATGTTTTTGCTTCCACAGATACTTTATGTTTTCAGAACCTTACCAGTTCCATTTTCAACAGCACACCTTAAGAAACTCCAATCTATTCTTAACAAATTTATCTGGTGTGGTAGGAAACCGCGAATAAAAGATAATATCCTAACCAGATCCACCACCCTTCTGGGCCTAGGAGCCCCAAACATATCTTCATATTATAAAGCAACTATCCTCAAATCAAATGTGGATGGACTCAGCCACAAACCTGCCCCTGGTCACAAATAGAAAGAGCGGCATGCAAAAACAGATATCAGATCCGCCATCGGCGCAACTATTCTGAAACCCCACTCAGTTTCACCTTTCCTGGACACTACCAAAGCAACCATAAAGACCTTCACTTCCACAATAAATTCAACACAGGCAATTTCCATGGAATCCCTACAGAAAATACCTTTAACATCATTGGAACTTGTCATACCGGACCTAAACTTATCCAACTGGATAATTGCAGGTGTTACCCACATCGCCCATTTATAATCAAGCTCAATCTTTAAATCTTTCCAGGAGATACAACAAACATTTCAAATACCTAAGACATCCTTCTTCCAATATCTCCAAATACGCCACGCGATGCAACACGTACATATTGTAAATTCTCCATATCTGGATCGACTCTTGGAACTTTTGGACACCCCCAAGAACGTAAACACTGGACTCCCACCCTTTTACAAACTCCTAGATAGGCCCATCTCTGCTGCTAAACCGACTACCATCCAGCAATGGGAACGTACCCTAAACTTCAATTACCCCATTGAACTTTGGCAACGAGCAACAACCATCCCACTCAAATACTCGCGTTGCATCACTCATTGGGAATCCTCCCAAAAAATCTTACACAACTGGTACTTTACGCCCTATAGGCTAGCAAACAATCACCACTATGCTGGAGACTGTGCGGAGCAAACGCTACATCCATACATATATGGTGGCAATGCCCCAAACTACAACCCTTTTGGCAACTTATCTTCAAGCTCATCAGCCAACTCACTGGGTACCATCATCCACCTAATCCAAAAGCGGCACTACTAAACCTTGATATGGACAACTGGCCGAACTCCTTTACCCCCATACTCTCACACATTTTTATAGCTGCTCGTCTTACTATTACAAAGAGTTGGAAATCGCCTAACCCCCCAGAATACAATAATACTATAACAATCCTTAATGAAAATGCAGCCAACGAATATGCCTATGCTATAATCCACTTGACGACCCACAAATTTAATCGCCAATGGGACCCCTGGATTAAAAGCTCTCTATGCACTCTACGAACATAATACCCTTAATCACTGGCAACTTCAAAACTACTACAAATGTGATATAATCTACAATAGCAGCCTGCATATATCATATCAACTACTCCCCATGTCTCCATGTGGGAACTACTGATCTACGGAAAATAGGTCTGATAGCCATAACCATCCGACAATATGACCACCGAGACTTCTTTTTCCTACTGTCCTCACTTCTCTCTAATTCTTCTTTATTTTTTGTGCTGCTATAGCACAACTGCTTAGAAATATATACAAATGTTTATGTTACCTTGCTTCATAGATTAATTGAATATTAGGACGTCCAAAACAAAGACCCATATCGAGCACTCCCAAGTAGGATGTTTAAACCCTCCTTGGAATATACGATAACCCTAAGTCGTCCACTAGTCCTGCTGCACAGCAAGTTCCCTATGGGGGTGCGGCAGAACAAGAGGACAATAACTATAAATTGAAACTACGCTCATACACTGTACTTGTATAAGGAAAATGTGATGGGATTTAACATGTCTGGTTCATATGTTTTACCTTTTCATGATGTAATGTTGAATCTCTCAATAAAAAAAAAAAATAAATAGAAAAAAAATAAATTAAATGAGGCTGCCCGGGCATGGCTTTTCCCATCCCCTGTGCCTACGGGGTAAGGGAAACTGCGGGGACTCAAAATACACCTAGGATTGATACCAAACGTGGGATACTCGGACTGGCCTAGTGGGACAAAACACCCTTCTAAAGGCTCCTGACGGTTTCAATGAAAGCGAACTATGCAAAGTACTTTCTCGTCCCCCAGCGGACCATCAGCTAAACTCGGGCTAGACCTCGGTCCCGTTTCCCTCAGACGGAATCCTCCCCTATCTTGAGTGTGAAGGGGGGGACACGTACTTTATGAGAAGCCCAGAGGGGTCCACCTGATGCAGGCACCCACATATACTGTGCCTCTCAAATTGATAAATTGCTAGAAATGGCAACTCATCAGGGAAGCATATGAGCCCACTTATCCTTTAATGATTTACGATACTTCAAAGGTCAAGCACACGACCCTAGGCAGCACAAATTGTACAAGCTCCCAAGGTACCCAAGCAACCAAGATTTACAGGAGACAGGTGGGAATATACTATTAGGTTCATATATAATATAGTATAACAGAGGATACCACAATGATAGGGCGCTCCATCACCCAAGACCATTATAGGTGAGACACATTCACCTATCTCTCAAACAGAGGTGGGGGTGGATTACCCCCCCAGGCCTTTAACTCTCAGAGATACACTTGAGATCATGTTAAGCAAGTTGCACTTAGGAGGTTGTCTTACTCTTACTTTTCATCTCAATGAGGAGGTTCTTTTTCTGTTAATTTTAATATTGGATATGACAGTAGCAGGGTCATCTGCATTTAGTGTATTTTTGGGATTGACACTGTCAGCGTAGTGCATACACCTGACAACCGTTCCTAGTCCTACACAATCATATTATGTACCGGGAGCTCTTACAGAGGAACATTAAAAAAAAAAACCTATAGATCACATACGCACAGGCAATTATATACCATAGACCCTTTCCTCAACACACAACCTCCACTTTCCAGTTTTCTAGTTTTCTTACGACCCTCTCGGTTACCTGTCCGGTACCCTTAGGTCACACACCCTCACCTCTTGGAATCCTCACCCCACTCAGTGGCAGATCACTTCTACAGTCTAATTGTGCATTTCTCCCCCCTGGTACTGCGGTACACAGCAGCCACTGTACTTTTCCGGTAACGCTTTCTATTCAACCCGCATGATACTTTGACAGGAGAGGTCCTCACCTGTCACCGGTCCTCACCCGCATTAAGGTACCCCTTACCCAAAACTTTTTTCTAGTCTAGCTTACCCCTCTGCTAATTCTTTCCTTTCTTTTTGTCTTTCATTGCTGACTCTCTCCCCCTCCCCCACTTCCTCGTCTTCACCTTCGCTACACACAGTCTGAACTGACGCCCCGAGAGTAAATACTTTGTAACCCACTCTCATCTCGCCATGCCCACACAAACCAAGCCTAACCAACCATCATGTACTACCGGAGTCTCTCCTAAAATCATCTCACTTAATGCTAGGGGACTTAACACACCAGGAAAGAGGTCACAGCTTCTCCTAACTATGCACAGGAATAAGATGGATATCATATTCCTCCAAGAGACGCACTTCCGTAGAGACTATATCCCTAAGATCACTGATGCCCGCTATCCCATTGCACATCACGCCATGAATCGAGAGGCAAAGTCGAGAGGAGTTTCCATAATACTGGCCAAACACTGCCCACTCCAACTCACAGACTCCCTTGCAGATGAAAACGGTAGCTACCTCTTCTTAAAGATTCAATGCCACGGTAAACCCATTATGTTTGCAAATATTTATGCCCCTAATAAACATCAAGTGACCTTCTTTAGATAAACGGCGCAAAAGCTGTCCCCCTTCTATGAAGGAATTCTTCTTTTGGGAGGTGATCTTAATGACCCACTGGACCCTCTGCGAGATACATCCAATGGGAAGTCTTCCTTACCATACAGAGCCCTAAGAGCCATTAATCAACACTTGCATTCCCTTTTACTACATGACACTTGGCGAATTCTCAACCCAAATGGTAGAGATTATACGTTCTTCTCCACCCTACATCAAAGATACTTTAGATTGGACTATCTGTTCATTTCTCAAAGAGATCATACTCATGCTCCGCAATGCACCAATAGACATGATGTTTCTATCGGGTCATCATCCCATATCGATACCTTACATATCCCGGACGCACCTACCCGCCCACAGATATGGAGACTAGACCCGACTCTCCTGACTGATGCCACAGCAGTCAAGGAGATCAATGACAATCTACAGCATTACTTTCGAGACAATGATGCCCCTGAGATCTCGCCTATGACCAGATGGGAAGCACACAAGTGTTTGATCAGGGGTATCCTAATTTTGATTACGGCTAAACGCAGACGAGAAAGGCAAAAACCCATTAGGGGCCTGACAACCCGTATACAAATGCTTGAGACCGTACACAAGCGGTCACAGGCAACACAAATCTTACAGGATCTCACTCAAGCCAGAAAAGACCTACTAGAGGAACTGGATAAAAAAATAAATGCAACTTTATCTTATCCCAAAAGCTCTTTTACGAATTTGGGAATAAGTCAGGCAAGCTACTGGCCAGGATGTTGAGAGCTAAGAAAGCAGGGATGACAATCCACTCGATAAATGACTCAGCAGGCAAAAAAATCACAACAAACTCTGAAATATCTGAGGAGTTTGTACAATATTACTCCCAGCTTTATAACCTCTCTGCGAACAACCTGAGCCAGGAAGCTACAGGCAGATCCCAGCAAATTACAGATTTCCTAAGAAAATACAGCCCCAAACCAATCTCCATGACAGACGCCTGAGATCTAGAACAACCTCTATTGGAAGAGGAGGTTAAAATAGCCCTTAAACAAATGAAGCCTGGGTAGAGCCCTGGTCCGGATGGCTTAACGGTCGGGTATTACAAGACGTTTAGAGATACACTCACGCCCCACTTCCTCCCGGCCTTTAACTCCCTAGATTCTCTTCAGAACCCTCCCCGAGACCTTTTGGAAGCCCTGAAAGCGCAGAAGGCCCAGCTGATGGAAATGATGACTAATGGTGATCAAAATTGCTGCATTGCCAGGTGAGATGTCCCAGGGCCCAATCCATCTTCAAACTCTATGACTGTTCTCACTGAGAAACTGGCAAGACCGGAGATTTACTGCAGCTACGAAGGAGTGGCACTTTACAGAAGAGGATGCACAAGCCCAAAGAAGTCTCCAAGCCAGTGCCTGGGATGAACCAGGTGCTCATCTACAGCAGTTAGCTCCAAATTCAAAGACATGTGCAAACAACAGCAGATGTCCAAAGCCTTGCAGAAGGCTCCCTTCTGTTTCTTTCACTTTGTTTTTATTAAAGGAATTAAACAGAGCATACAGACAACCAACAGTCAATAAATTTGTGATTACCATACAGCCAAAGTAAATGATCATCCTGCTAGCAGAGTAGTAGATAATTCTACAATACAGAAGACTCGCTAGAGAAGCCGGTCAGAGGCATATACGACAGAAAAAAACAGGTACATAACCCCTTGGATACTAAAAAGTAACACATAAAGACTAACCCAATGGCAGTTTAGCCAAATGATACAAATAAGATGATGTCACAAGAGGGCTCATGGGCGTAGTATCCAGTGAAAATAAACTTGGTCTTGATCCTAACCCATAATGTGTAAAAATAAATGGGGAGCTGATAGTCACCCTCTGTCAGATAAAAAAAGGTAAAGGGAAATCCAACTCCCCCATACCATCAGAATGATTTTATTATGTACGCCAAACAACAGAATTGGAAGAACTAATTTGGATAGCTAGAGACAACCCCACCCCCACCAAATATATCCACACTTGGGCGTTATGGATACATTACCTTGAATCCTTAAATCTCCGAGTAATGCTTTATAATGCACTATGAATCGGATGAACACCCATTAACCTGACCAACCTAGTTCGAGAGACGGAGAACCCCCTCCCCCCACTTTCACCCCTCTCAACCTCCCTCTAAACCTAATTTCAATCAGAGCTGTAAAACCTCTCCTTACTTTATCCCTACCCTTCTTCCACCCCCCCCCCCTCGGAATTTAATGATAACCAAATTACATCCAAACCCCTAAAAATGTACGCTATCCTTCACAATGCTGAAGTTTGCACTCACTAATGATCCACTACTACCATGAAAGGGTAATTCCTATTCCCTTCTCATTTCCTACAAGCATTCTACAGTGGGATAACAATAGTCTGATGAACAATACTCTACTACCTTAAACTGATCAGTTCAAACAATTACCTCCAAATATAAGTAAATACCATCTCCCAAGGAGTACAAGATTCACTTATAGTTTAGTCTCATTATCTCTGACTCTAAACCTTCAATTATAAACGCACCAATATAACAAATTGATTATAGTAGTATAATAGTATTATTTATGTATGCTGTTGTTGTTATTCTGTGCATATGATACCCAATATATCCTTATGTAACCACGCAATCTTCTTTTACATCTTATATTATTGTATTCATCTCACCTCTGTTTATATACAAGACTTTGTTCAATTCTTTTTAAAACTCAATTATGATAAAAAGAAAAAAAAAGGGTAAAGGGAGGTCGGACAACATAGTAGAGGGAGCCATAAAATGGTTCACTAAGAAAGTGAAGGAGAGAGAAATAGAGGGAGTAGGAAAAATAGAGCAAAGGCAGGCTAATGAAGAAGATAAGGAAGCAGGGAAGAGGGGCGTTAGGTTAGTAGAGGAACCTCAGAGGCTTGCGATGCATAGCATGTGGTATATATTCAGAGCTCCAGAAAGCAGTCACCTTATAAGGGTGGAAATTGGTCTAGCCAAGGTTGCCAGATATGTAAAAATTTGTCATGTGCAACTTTAAGGATTGCTGTACATTTTTCATTAATCACTAAACGACAATCCAACTCATCCTCTTTGACATCAGGAACTGTTAGAGGAAATCCGGTGTCAAAAAGCACTTGTTGGCACTTTTGTGCGCGTTCGCCCGCGCTCCCGTGCGTGCGCACGTGCCGGAAACGGCGCAAACAGCTCCGTTTAAGCTGTGCACACCCTGCAGCAAGTGCTGTCTGATCTACAGTGTTTAGCGTGAGTTCCTGAGCAACCTGTATGTGAATACCTGTTCCTGTGACCCGGCTTGCCTGATCCTGCTGATTTCTGCCTGCACCGACCTCTGGCTTGTCTACGACCACTCTCCTGCCTGATCCTCTGATACCTTTGCTGCCCGTCTGTTGACAACCCTGCTTGGACCCGACCATCCACCTGCCTGCTCCTCCTGTACCGCACCGCCAGCCCGTTATGACCACGCTTCTAGTGCATGAGCGCACCAACGGACTTCCTATCAACACCAGTGACCCAGTCGGACGCTCGTGCCATCCTGCACTCCCGAGCCACCTGTCTGCTCTACCAGGGGTTCCCGAGTCAGGGTAGTAAGGGAGGTTGCCTACTGCACAAGCCAGACACTTCCACCAGGTACGTGACAGTATCAGACAGCCATGTCAGAGTCTGCGCAGGGGCCCTCTCCAACGAATGAACTCTGCATACACCTGACCGGCCTTACTCGGGCGATGAAGGCCCTTCAAGATGATTATGTGCAGCTGGAAGGCTGAATCCTGGAGCTCGCCGCACCACCCACACCTGGGTCCGACCCGCCTCCTGATCCCACCCTAATCACTCTGCCTACGGAACCTGAGGTACCTCTAACCGAACGGTTCGCAGGGGGGCCGTAAGAAATTCCGGGCGTTCCACAATGCATGCCAATTATATTTCGCTCTTCAACCCCGCACCTTCTCCCAAGAAGCCACCAAAGCGGGACTGGTCATCTCACTCCTCTGAGATGAGCCCCAGGCCTGGGCTCATCGGCTACTTGAGCAGAAGTCTCCTGACACCACCACTCTTACACGGTTCTTCCAGGCCATGGCACATCTATATGAGGACCCTCATCAAGCCGCGACGGCAGAAGCTGCGCTCCAGCAGGGCCTCCGCACGGCGGAGGGCTATGTGGCCGAATTCTACTGCCTGGAACTTATGTATAAGGAGGACTTAGACTTTGTGGAAATAGCAGAAACTTGGGTTGACAGCTTACACGACTGCTGGCAAATATCCAGGGGTATTCCTGGACAGGGAAGGTAGAAGAGGGGGAGGGAGTGTGTCTATATATCAAAAATGATGTAAGGGTGGTAGAGAGGAGTGACATTGTGAATGGGACAAAGGGGAGGTGGAATTTGTGTGGGTAGAACTTCAAAGAGAAGAAGTAAGTGTGAAATGAATAGGAGGGGGGTATGTTACAGGCATGCAGACCTGAAGGAGGAGGCCCTCCTATCACAATCTGAAATGGCAGCGAGGCAGGGCAATGTCATCATAATGGGGAACTTCAATTATCCCGATATTGACTGGGCAGAGGGGACAGCCCACTTATTAAAGACCCTTCATTTCATGAATGTCTTACAGGACAACTTCATGTCTCAATTGGTGGATTCTTTGACCAGAAATAATACATTTCTAGATCTATTAATTACAAACGATCCAAGTCCGATCTCAGATGTGGCAATAAAGGACAACTTGGGATCTAACAATCACAGGATGATCACATTTAGTGTAAATCATAGGAAAAGGAGGTACGAGGGTAGTACAAGAACACTACGTTTCAAAAAAGCCAATTTTTCTGAACTGTACTCAATACTACATGACATCAACTGGGACCAAATCGTAAAAACATTGAACACAGGAGAAAAATGTGAATTCTTTAGGAAAATATTAAACAAAGGTATCACACAGTGCATTCCAATGGGCAATAAATATAGAAGAGCGAAGGTTAATCCCGGGTGGCTAAACCGTCATATAAAATCTTATTAAAGAGAAAAATTGGCCTTTAAAAAAATATAAAGCAGAGGGGTCATTGTCAGCATTCCAACACTACAAGGAAGGCAATAAGGAATGCAATAAGAAATTTAAGAACGCAATCAGGGTGGATAAAAAGACTATGGGAGACACATAACAGATGAGAGTAAAAAGAATCCCAAGAAATTCTTTAGATATATTAACAGTAAAAAGGCAAGATCAGAGCCCACATAAAAGACAATGATGGGAGGATGGTTACAGATGACACAGAGAAGGCAACTGTACTAAATTCTTTCTTCTTCTGGAGTCAAGAAAAGACTAGATAAGCTTAAACACAAATAAATCACCAGGACCAGATTACTTACACCTGAGAGTCCTCAAAGAACTCAGTCAGCTTATAGCTAGACCATTGTTCCTAATCTTTGCAGACAGAATGCTGACAGGATTTGTACCAGGTGATTGGAGAAAAGCCAATGTGGTACCAACATTCAAAAAAGTGCAGAAACACATTCCTGGAAACTACAGGCCAGTCAGCCAATAGTATGTAAAATATTGGAGGGGATGATAAGGGACTATATCCAAGAATTTACTGAAGAAAACAGTATCAGTGGTAGTAATCAGCATGGGTCCACTTCCCGACCGCCGTACTATATAGGCGGCCCTTTGAAGTGGAATACCATTGTTATGGTAGCACATAGCTACCATAACCCCAGTAGCGGCGGAGATGATCGGGTCCACATCCATCCATGCCTGGGAGCCGAGTGAGTGGATGATGCCGCCCACTGGGCTCCATAACATTGCAGGGCGTAAGCAACGTCACAAGACTGTCACTGAGATCAGTTAGATCCGTTATGTCCCAGCCAGGCCCACCCCCACACAGTTTGAACATATACAGGGAACACAGTTGACCATTCACTACTCCCTTAGTGTTAACCCCTTCCTTGCCAATGACATTTATACAGTAATTAGTGGACATTTAAATTTCTGATCGCTGTCATTGGTCCCAAAAAAGTGTCAAAAATGTCTGACATGTCCGCCCCAATATCGTAGTCCCGATAAAAATCGCAGATCGCCGCCATTACTAGTAAAAAAAATAAATAAATAATAAAAACGCCCTAAATCAATTCCCATAGTTTGTAGATGCGATAACTTATTTAACCAATCAATATATGCCGATTGCAATTTTTTTTACCAAAAATATGTAGAAGAATATAAATCAGCCAAACCCGACGAATAATTTTTTTTTTTATATTTTTTTTTTTGATTTGTATTCTAGCAAAAAGTAAAAACTATTGTTCTTTTTTCAAAATCGTCACATTTGTTTGTTTATAGCACAAAAAATAAAAACCACAGAGGTGATCGAATACTACCAAAAGAAAGCTCTATTTGTGGGAAAAAAATGATACAAATTTTGTTTGGGTACAACGTCGCACGACCGCACAATTGTCATTCAAAATCGGACAGTACTGAAAGGCTAAAATTGGTCTGGGCATGAGGGGGATTTAAGTGCCCAGTAAGCAAGTGTTTAAAATCACTGCTCCTTTAAAAATCATCCTTTAAAAAGAATGTTTGCATTTGTAAATGTCCCCATAACAGTACCCAGGCCCCCATACCCTTTTTATGGTCAATAATTTGCATACATGCCTTCAAAATGGGCACTTTTGATTTTTCAAGTTCGGGTCCCATAGACTTTAATAGGGTTTGCGGTTCTGGTCCGAACTTTTGCGATGTTCGAGAGTTCGGGCACAAACCATACTGGGGGGTGTTCGGCCCATCTCTACTGGCCGTGCTGGATTTTGCTTATCTGCCAGCATTATGCTTTGATGACAGAAATGAATGCATGCAAGCACATCATGAAGGGTTGTGTCTACAAGAAAACTGTGTTTGGGAATCCCGTGAGCTCTATCAAGTTCCAATAACTCAAAGAAGGTATGATAGCTTTCATCAATTGTTGAAGAAGGAATAAGCTTGGAGATTCCACAGATTTTTTTTTTTTCCAAAAAAGACTTATTGAGAGTAGAAGTTTCGAACAAACAGTACAAAAATATGTCAAGCATATTGTTCTACAGTGTAATGCAAAAAACAGTTGGATAAATGTAACAGGTACAACAGTTAGCCTGCCTGGGGGCCACCAGTGCCCAAAATCCAGGAAGGCTGCAAGTATCAAGCAAATGATAATGAACTTCAAATAACTGGGTTAAACCCAAACCAGTAAGTAATGAAGAGGGTATTTGAAGGACAGAATAAAGAGACAAAGAAGAATAAATAATCCAAGTGGGGGAGGGGCATTCTGGAATAAGCACAAAATGTATTTGGTTGGGTTAGGAGAATTTTATATTATTCCGCAATACGTGGTCTTGCAGATCAGCATGTTTAAAGTATTATTAAACCCAAGAACCTGTATTCACTATATCTGGTCTCCCACAGTACACATAAAATGGAAATTCAATTATTTTAGTAAATATAAACTGCTAAATACCTTTTCTCATCAGCAGTATATAGCAGTTGTGTGGTGTTTTGTTCTGTGTAGCCGTCAACAAGATCATTATGTATTGTATAGAGCTCACTCATTTTATTTTCAATGTGATGAATTTTTTCAGAGTGTACTTGCACTGTATCATTAAGATTAGAAAGCATGGTGGACATATCCTCATGGAGAGTGTGTCTAAAAGAGAACAGCATGCATTTCATTGTATTCTCAGATATGGGTTGATCAGTAGCTGGGAACTGTTTTATGGATGAGTGTGGTTGAGTGCCTTGTGAGACACAAAGAGTGTCCATAGGGTCGGAGGGCTGCAGCTGTGTATCCTCCTCCCTTTGCTGCCTGCTATTAGCTGGGCTGCATGTGGTGGGGTGGAAGGGAGAGAAAACTCACCCCCAGGAGAAGCAGAAATTTTACCTGCATGATCCTCCGTGAGCAGCATGATGATCCATTACAGTGACACCATGTTGAGAAGCCAAGCCTGCAGCCGGGTAAAAGTCTGTGAACTGCTGCAGCTGTTTTACTGGCTTTTTGCACTATGACATTGCACCGGAATGTGTAGGTTGCTGGAGCATCAGTACTCTTTCCCCAAGTCACTGTGGAGCTGCTTTGGATGTCGGGTGAGCGGAGCTGGGGATTAAGTGGCCATCTTAGACGCTGGCCCCAATTTGCCACAATCTTATCTTAATATTACCCTAAAAATTTACCTAGACAAATCAATTTCTCTCACTGACTGTAACATCACTATTGGGTCCTGTAGTGATACTGGAGCTGGAACAGGTGCATTCGAGCTACTACCTCCTGTGTCACTGAGCGTCAGATTTGTCACAATGTCACAGTCCCACTAAAAATCGATGATCCTTGCCATTACCAGTAAAAACAATTAAAACATAAATAAAAAACCCTAAATCTATCCCATAGTTTGTAGACGCTATAACGTTTGTGCAAACCAATCAATATACGCTAATTGGGATTTTTTTTTTTACGAAAAATATGTAGCAGAATACATATTGGCTTAAATTGATGGAGAAATTCATTTTTTACTTTTTTTTGGGGATATGTATTATACCAGAAAGTAAAAAATGTTGTTTTTTTTTTCAAAATTGTTGGCTTTTTTTTATTTATAGTGCAAAAAATAAAAACCACAGAGGTGATCAAATACTACCACCAAGAAAGCTCTATTTGTGGGAAAAAAGGACATCAATTTTATTTGGGTACAATGTTGCATGATCACGCAATTGGCAGTTAAAGTAACGCAGTACCGTATCGCAAAAAATAGCCTGGTCATTAAGGGGGTAAATCCTTCAGGGGCTGAAGTGGTTAATGTTCATCTATATCTAACAGTTTACTGTGTATGAATGTATCCCTTTAGATGAACAGGTATCTGTGGAAAATGGATATTACAACCAAAGGAGGAGAACAGATACGGTTCAATGAAGGAAAGGTTTCACCCAAGTTTGATCTATTAAACATCAACTTTACACTTAGTAAATCCTTGTCAATTGCTACAGTTGGGCATTTTTACCTAGATGGAGAAGAAATGAAATTTAAAATAAATAAGAATGCGATCCATTGGGATGCCAGATTCTCCCAGGTAACTAGAACATGAATTCCCCTTTAACTATTCATTATATTAAAAAAAACACAACATAAAATAAACCAGGTAATAGATCTTATAAATATAACATACTACATAGAATAGGAGACTGTGAGGATCATGGAATATGAACAGGGTATATTTTACTGCATATGCTTTGCGTGTGTTTATTTCATATCTAAAGGAAACACACTCTCCTAAGTTTTTTTTGCATCTCTGTTTTTTTCTTATAAATCGCCAAGGGTAATGAAAAAGAAAAATCTCTTTTGTACCAGCAGATGAGAGACTGCCAGATGGCTGCAGCTATCTTGTACATACATATTTATTCTCCGCTGCTTACCATATGCTTTTATATAGAGTAATGACTTATGAATGTTATCTTACTATAGTAATATTTCCTAATAAGGACATGGAATTAAGTAAGCATAGTATTTTTTTTGTAAAATATTTTTAGTCCCTCTAATATTATTTGATTGCAATTATTGATAAAAAAATGTGTTGATTAAAGAAACCCTCTAATAAAAGGTGGGAAATAACCCCCTCTACTGCCAGGCACAGAGAATTTTTCATGTTATACCATGTGCTATATACTGTATCTGCTCTGTTCTAGGAGGGCAGGGTTCTTGACATCACATTAGCTTACACAGACACACACTGATGAGCACAAAGATCGCTTTTCTACAACCATAATTATACACGCCATGCAGTTTTGACAGCTATTAATTTGAATTGGTGGCAAAATGCATTTAAATGCAGAAAAATAAGTGCAAGCTTTCACTAAACTGCGATATCATGCAATTCAGTGGCTGCTAACATGCTGCATGTGAGAGATGTGTTTGGGGTGCCATTACCAATTCAATGGAACCCACATTCCCCTTGAAAGGGCAGCACCTTCATCTGCAGGAATTAATTTATTGTTTATATAGTATTTTTACTTTATTTCTTCAACAGTAGCGCATTAAACATATTAAAAACTGAATCAAGCAATCTCATAGTGCTAGCTAGGTAATGAGGAAATGTGAATTTAGTACAATGCATGCATACCTTCCCAATTCTGAGAACACTATTCTATAAAAGATTGCAACCTTTTCTGCCATAGATGAGTCATACACAAGAGATGGCATAAGAAAAAAGTAAAGTGGATCTAACCTCCAAATCCAAAATTGTATAAATTGCAGCACATCAGTCTTTAGATGCAGAGGCTGCATTTGTTTCCTATGTTTAGGCTTTTTTCCCCTTTATTTCACCACGAAAACCTGGGAATAAAATATTCTCTGTCCCGATATGTGTACACTTTTTTTCTCCACTGTATCTCTTGAAGGAGCCAAGGTTATTACACAGCCTGGAGTTCAAAAATGTCTGACTTTTGGGGGCATGACAAACGAGATGGCAGCTTTTCTCTGAAGCTCAGTTCCCCCTACTCTTTACAACGACTCCACAGTGGCTATCGGGGTGACCCATCTCCTAATCCTCCTCAGCAATAGGGATTGGACACCCACTCTACCATGCCCAATCTTCAGAAAAAATGGCCTAGCCCTCAGAAGCTTACCAGCTTCTTTCCTCTCACCGCAGAGCACATGCAGAAGCATGGCAGTGGCAGCTCCTCACTGCTTTTACAACAAGCTAATCTGACAAATGCTGGCTCAGAATCATCCATCAGGACTGTTATCTCTGCTTGGACACAAAGGATTATGGGTGAGTCCTTATCACCAGATAGCCCCACAACCTGTAGCCCTGCTAAATTAAAAAACTGAAGGGCTCTGACCTGGCTTCTGAGTTAAATGCTCCTCAGCTCTCCTAACTCTCTCCATCTTTGGAGGAGCTTCCTGCCTCTGCTCAACCTGTGTCCCTCTCCAATCTTAAAGGCATGTTAAACTCCCTAAGGGTTACCTTACATGCAGACATGTCTATTATGCTTACAGGAATTAAAGCAACAGTACAAGATTTGAGCATCAGAGTATCCCATATTGAAACTAAGATGTCTGATATATGCTCAGCCCATAATGATTTAATTGAATCATACTCTGACCACTCCATAGAAATCCAGAAGATTAATGCAAAATTGGCTGATCTAGAAGATAGGTAATGCCAGAATAACATCACATTTTGTGAAATTCCTGAATCTGTCATCCAACAACACTTTGATGATTACTTACTCTAACTATTTTCTGAGCTACTTCCGGCTGTGAAAGAACACAAGCTTATTATAGATAGTGTTCATAGAACCCCTAAGCCAGACTACACGCCGAACACTATCCCTTGTGACGTTTTGGGCAGAATTATTTTTTTCCACATAAAGGAAAAAGCTATGAAAGTGGCTAGAAACAGGGCCCACATTGTCAGCGAAATTTTCTGGTATTTCGCTATTTACGAATCTGTCCCAGGCTACACTTCAACATCATAGCATCGCAAGCAATTTCTTACTATCACCAAGGCCCTCAGAAACCATAAAATTATATACAACTGGGGTTGGCCTACAAAGCTGGTCATCGACTATTAAGAAGAATTCTATACTCTTCACTCGCTAAAAACAGGCCTTAAGCTCCTTAAAGATTGGCATATCCTAGCACCTGACTCCTCTGCAAAAGAAATTCCGTCCTGCCTGAACATGGAATGGACTTGATCTTTATATGCTCCCTGCATGTGAGTTGACCCCATTATCATAACAAATGCTCTACAACACTTGGAGCCTTACCACCCTGTGTGTTTATATTATACAACACTGGTTTCTCATTCTTTACCCCCCCAGTTGAAGTGAAGTTTTTGCCACACATTTTGTCTGGTGTTTTTTTCAAGACCTTTTTTTTACTGGTTTCTTTCTTTGTTCTAATTTTCATACTGTTACAGACTTCTGTACCTGTTCTTTGAGGTCACTATGGATGATTTTTCATTATGTTCTTCTTAGATAATGAATGTTCGTTCACTTTGTGTCACTGCCACTCGTTGACTCTCACTCTCTATACATGGGTAAGAATTTGAATCTACGATAGATACTTAGCTACCCTCATTAGCCATACTCACCATTACCATGGTATTTAAAGTAGTCTCTATTAATAAAAGGGGTCTTAATAGTCCATTCAAAAGACATGCACTTCAAAGAGAACTCACCTCCCTGGAACACATTTTGCCAAACTTACAATTCCATAATTTACCCTAAGAAATTTCACACATGTCTTTACAGCTTGCTCTCATAAGAAAAAGGGGGGGCGTGGCTTGGCTCTGCTCGGTGATGGCCGCTTGATTCTCCCTCTCCTGCAGCACGGAGCCTTTTGCTTTTCAGGAAGGAGCCAGAACACCATTTCTTCACCCCTCATTTATGGGGAAGAACGAGGGCAACCCTCAGGCCGCCCGGGGCCACAAAGATCAGCCTTCCCACCCAGCTGGGAACATCCCTGCTATGTTCCGCATGGCTGCCGGTGACCAGCACGCGGCCTCTGACATGGAGCAGGCCTCCTACGCGGCCGCTCTCAAACAGCAGCATCGTGACCCGGGGGACATTTCTAATACCCAGAATCAGGCACTATGCCCGAGCGATCTCCAAGCCATGACCGCAGATATCAAGGCTACAGTGTCGGCGGCAGTCTCGGACCTGAAGGCCGAAATTCACTCCATTGCCGAACGGATGGGAACGGTCGAACAAACGATCGCATGCCATGCGAACGCCATAAAACAGGTACAAAGAACGGCTGACACAAACCTTTCACACATAATAGCAATGCATCGCCATCTCGAAGACCTCGAGAACCAGGGGAGACGACATAGGGGAGTTCCGGAATCTGTAGAACAACATCTCCTAATGCAAACAGTAACAGGCATTTTTAATGATCTATTGGAAAGGCCAGCAGATTCCCCATTGAAGTTGAAAGAATGCACAGGGCACTAAGACCGAGGGGACGCGAAAACGACCCTCCCAGAGATATTATTTGTTGCCTGGTCAATTTCCCTCTGAAAGAAGCCATATTAAGAAAAGCCAGAGAAAGAAGCAGAGTCCTGATCAATGGAATCGAAATTAAACTTTTCCAAGACTTGTCGAATATAACTTTACAGCAAAGACGTGCCCTGCGCCCCCTTCTGGACCAGCTTCGCTCAAGGGGAATTCCTTACTAATGGAAGTTCCCGTTCTGCCTATCCGCCACCTGGAGGGGGCACACTGCCAATTTACGCACCCCAGATGACCTCCAGAATTTCTGCGACATCCTACATATCCCCTTAACGGAAGTCCCTGAGTGGTATAGTGCATTCTCAATCTCAGAACCCTGGATTGAAGTCACTGCCAACTCCACACCGAGAGCACAAAGACACCGGGATCGGAGACCCAGGCAGACCCACTCCTCCTCTCCACACACCCCTAACTGCAGAGAGGATGCGCCTAGAAGTCCGGGCGCCTCTCCACCACGCAGAAGAGATCGAATGGATTCCTAACTTGGCTAAACATGCACAAAAACCCAGCCTATCAATACAGAAGTCTCCAGTGAACTTTCGTTATGGTTAACATCGTTTTATTAACTTCACCACAGGATACCAACCCAAATGCATATGAACGTCCCATGGTCTCAAACTCCAACGTTAAGTCCGTCTCTTCCTTCACAAGGACCAGGATACACGTTGTATCAGCAGAAGCTTTAATGTCTGCCCTTATTCTGACTCCCAGACGTTCTGTTTAATAGGCACAAACATTTGGTCACTACGACTGATCCCCTGCTCTACCCTTGTGTACTGGTACAGACGGTCTTCCTCCATGTTTTCTCCATTATACATAGACCAATCTACCCGTTAATCCTGTCGGTACAGTATAAAGAAGGCTGCCTGTTCCTCACTCTTATTATGTTCTATACAGTTAACTCATGGTATAACCTTCCTACCAAATTTCTATCATTTCTATAGCTTAGTGGTAGTTATGACTTAACAATTCATTTTTCCCTGCAGGAAATTGACATTTATTTTATCCTTAACCCCTATAGCCTTACCTGATACAAAGTTTTGCTATCAAGGGTATAAGGACACTATTGTTATCTTTATATTAATCTGGTTAAGTGGTGGTTTAAGCAAGTCTGACACAGGCCATGGCCAGACCCGGATAACTGACCATCGCGTGGGCTCCCGGACATATATTGTACATTCGCACTAATACAGCTTCTCTTCGTATGCCTTAGACGTCATCCCTCCACCCCCAACTCATAATAGCTAAGTGCTACCCTCTCTACCATACATTCCTAATCCTTAAAACAAAAGCCGCTATTGATTGCTCCATCCTCTCATAGCCCTGTCAGACTTGCTTCTCAAACCGTGTTATTTCTCCCAGTTATGTTGTTTGCTTCCCCGATTAAGACTCTCCCCGAAGCTATCGGTTGCTCGTGGTTAACTCCGGTCTCCAGCCGACCCATATCTGGGATCTTTCCTTTAAAAACATTTGTCCAGAACTAATACCATCTCTATAAACTTTGGCTTCCAGAACCAACTCTTTAACCTTCTTTCTCCTTCCCTGCACAATTGTGTAATATGATGAGATAAAGTTCTATAGACTCCTTTAGTAACACAGAGCCCATTGATCCCCCTGAATACCCCTACTCTACTTCTTTCTCGAATAAAAACCTTTCCTAAAACTAGCCTTCTCTCGCCCTACCAATCACCTACCCCAACCGTCCCTTTTGCAGTCTCTTTCCCATCAATATGGTCTCCTATTTCCAGCACACTTAGGCTATTCCTATGCTTCAACTCCCCGAGAACGGATATCCCCCATAAATCACCACCCAGGCCTCGCCGGCCCTCTCCTGCCACCTCCTCCCTAAATACTATACACCCCAACTTAATCAAGGCTTCCGTGCTGCGGTATTTCTTGGTCTCACCTCCGCAGAATCTCGCTCCAACCCCTCTCAGGAGTCCCTCTTTCTCCCCCAGAGGTTCCTGACACAACCGGACTCTCTATCCTCCCTTTCTCACATGGTCAACTTAGCAGGTCTAAGCTCCACGCCGTTTAGTTACCTCCCCTTCCTAGGTTTCACCGTTTTCTTTGCCCCTCATCCCTCTACATTCCACCCTATTCTTCTTCTCCACTCCCTCCCTTCCTCCCCCCCATTTTTTTTTTTTTTTTTTGTGGTTGGTGGTCACTCCCCTCTCCCTCCTTGCCTAGTCAGCACAGTTTTCAAACCCCATCTTTTAAAACTCTCTAGACTCCCAACCTACCCACATCATGTCAACAGTACACTCTGTGACCACTCCCCTATCGTTGAAGTTGGTTTCTATAAATGCCAAAGGACTAAATAGTCCTGAAAAAAGGTCTCAAATCCTTCGGGAATGCCACAAAATGGGGGCTAACATTGTCTTTCTACAAGAGACCCACTTCCTCACTGGCAAAACACCAAACTTATCAAACAAAAACTTTCCCACGTTCTATCATGCCTCCAATTCAGACTCCAAAACAAAAGGGGTCTCTATTTTAATCTCCAGAAACACCCCTCTCCAGATAACAGACTCCTTGGCAGATCCAACGGGTAGATATATCCTTATCAAAGGATCTATATACAACCGCCCCACTAGCCAACATTTATTCTCCAAATGTTAAGCAGGTTTCATTTTTTCGCCAGATAGGAGAACTCTTATACTCCTTCCACTCAGGCATCTTGATTTTAGGAGGAGATTTCAATGTACCTCTCTGCCCTCTTATAGACTCCTCATCTGGGACATCTTCCTTGCCATACAGAGCCCTAAAGCAAATCCACAAGGTCCTCCAAACACTGACCCTCCATGATTCCTGGAGAACGCTCAATCCAGGATCTAAAGACTACACATTCTTTTCCCCCATTCATAATAAATATTCAAGAATAGATTATTTCTTTATCACCCAACAAGACCTAACCCTACTACAAAGAGCATCGATCGAACCCATGTTCCTATCTGACCACCACCCCATCACCCTCTCTCTCACGTTCCCCGAAACACAAACCAGAACCAAGATATGGAGACTCAACTGTGCTTTACTTAAAGACCCAGCAAACATTGAGGCTTTCCAAACATGTCTAAAGGACTACTTCCAGATGAATTACATTCCTGAGACATCCCCAGTAAACGTCTGGGAAGCCCATAAATGCGTGATAAGGGGGAGGGGAATTCCTAAAAGCTTCTTCCAAACTCAAGAAAGCGCACCAATCCAAAATTTTAAGCCTTTTAGATCGTATCCACACTCTAGAATCCACTCACAAACAGACCCTGGCGTCCTCAACGCTGCAGGAGCTAATTAACGCACGCACTCAACTTCGGGACGAACTCGACATAAAAATTAAAAGGCAATATATTTTGAGACATAAAATATACTACAAGCAAGGGAATAAATCTGGCAGATTCCTGGCCAAAGCTGTTCATGAAAAAAAGGCACTTCCATAATCCACCACATCAAGGATAACAAAAATACCATACACACGTCCAATGAGCAAATTGTAGGGCAATTTGTCAATTTCTATACACAACTTTATAATATTCCTAAAAACCCCTCCCACCTCTCCAACCCAGATACCCATTTAGATTTGATTTGTAAATTCCTATCCAACCATGGTGTTAAAAAAATCCCTGCCTCACTCGCCAACAAAATGAACTCACCCATCTCAGCAGAAGAAATTGACAAAGCCATCCAAAATATGAAAACAGGCAAAGCCCCAGGACCAGATGGCCTACCAGTACAATACTACAAAACCTTCCTTGACATTCTCAAACCATATTTCCTTAAATCATTCGGCTCTCTCAAAGATTCCCCAAACCTACCCCCACAATCTCTAGAAGCGCACATCGTTGTCATCCCTAAAGAGGGAAAAGACCCATCCTTGGTACCTAATTACCGTCCAATATCACTAATCAATGTAGATATCAAGATCTATGCAAAAATTCTTGCTAATCGCCTGCTTCCCATCCTATCCTCCTCGATCTCTCTGGATCAAGTCGGTTTCGCCCCAGGACGTGAGGGGAGAGACAACACGACCAAGGCCTTGAACCTCCACCACTGGCTTAACCAAAACAAAAACAGGGCCTGTTCCTGTCCCTTGACGCGGAGAAGGCGTTCGATAGAGTGGCCTGGGACTACATGTTGGAAGTCCTCAGAGATATGCGAATACCTGAAGGAATGCTCTTGTACATCAAAGCCCTTTATACCTTGCCTTCTGCGAGGGTAAGAGTCAACGGCCACCTATCAGACGCCTTCTCCCTGCACAATGGCACCCGTCAGGGATGCCCCCTCTCGCCCCTCCTTTTTGTTATTACTCTGGAACCTCTGCTGAATCAGATCAGGTCCAACCCAGACATTAAAGGTATAACCATCAAAAATCACATTTACAAACTGGCCGCTAACATATTTGGGGATTAAAATCCCTGTTCTCCTAAAAAACCTTTTCCAACTAAACTTCATCCAGACTCTGAAACAAGCAAAGGTAGATCTAACAAGATGGAATATCCTCAATGTATCATGGTTCGGCAGGGCCTCCCTGGTGAAAATTACTATCCTACCTAGGTTTTTGTACCTGCTCCAAATGATCCCCATCCATATTCCTAAAGCCTTCTTTATCTCCTTCCGCCAAATGTGCTCCTCCTTCATATGGAAGCATAAAAGACCCCGGACTAAATTTGCCCTACTCTGCCTCCCCAAAAACAAGGGAGGAATAGCAGTACCTGACCTCCAACGTTACTACTGGGCCTCCCTACTTACTCGCATAGTAGATTGGAACATCCACCAAGATCTTAGACTCTCTCCATGGGTTTATCCCAAACATATAACCTTAAACCTAAAAACTCATCCCCTGATCGGCCCCACTCTAAATGCCTTTAAAGAAGCTATCCTAAACAAAAGCCCTATCTCCTGGAAGAGCCCTCTCACCCCCCTGAGGGCCAACCCAGATTTCCCGCCTGGAACCAATGACAACTACCTGTCACATTGTTGGCCTCATAGAGACATTGTGACATCCAATTTTTTCCACAGAAACAAGTTGCTATCCCTAGAAGAAGTCAACGCCAAAATAAGACCTCATGTGATCCCCAGATGGTCATACATTCAAATAAGTCACTTCCTAACAAACAAAGAGAATACAACCCACTGGACTAGACACCTCACTACACTGGAAGACCTCTGCACCAGAAAGAACCCCTAAAGACACACCATCTCCACTCTTTACTCTATCCTCTTCGCGGAACAAAACGCTTTCTCCTCTTGGGCCTTTAGAGCATGGGAAAAAGATCTAAATATATCTCTATCTGACTCCGAGTGGGAACAAATATGTTTGCACACACACAAATGGTCCCTAAATGTAGCTACACAGGAAAGTGGGTACAAAGTACTCACAAGATGGTACAGAACCCCAGAACTTATTCACAAATTCAACCCTCAATCTCAAAATAAATGCTGGAGATGCAACGCCGAAGATGGCTCGATGTATCATATCTGGTGGTCTTGCCCTAGAATCCAAAAATTTTGGGAAATGATACATAAACACATCCACACGATCACTTCAGAGAATCTAACATTTTCCCCTGCCACCTACTTGCTCCAATACACCAACATCCCCAGAAGGAAATACCACAAATCCCTGACTCAATATCTAATTAACACTGCTAGGCAATGTATTCCCTCTCACTGGCTAAAAATTACCATACCTTCGAGAGGGGAGTGGTTTCACAGAATCAACCGTACAGAAAAAATAGAAGAGCTAATCAGTATCTCACAAGAAAAACTCTCCACACACACAGCCACATGGTATGGTTGGCAAGCGTTCAAAATGACACACCTTTATGCAGATCAGTGCTGACTTTATCTCCCCGACCCAAGGCGCTCTCTATCGTAGGATGTGGATCCCATGTAGGATTCCTTTTGGGACCATAGATCCACGTCCTTTAATTAATCCTAGAATCATTAGGTGCATTTCATACGTTAATCTTATGACTCTCAACAGCGAGCCGGGGGGAGTGCCCTCCAACCATCTTTATATCCCCCCTCTATTATTATGTATTTATATATATATATATATATTTTTTTTCTCTCTCCTTTTCCTCTTTCTTTCTTCCTTCTCTCCCCTTCCCCTTCCTATTTCCCCTCCTTCCTCATTCTCCTTCCTCAATCCCCCCTCTCTTTCCCCATCCCCTTTCTAAACCTATAAATGTATATCCTTATAGAATAGCACCCCACATTACATTCCCACACATGGAAACATACATAATACAACCCCAGTTCATCTCCTACTCATGGATATTTGATTTGCTCTTGGATCCTTGCTTTATCTGTATTGATACCTACTCCATGTCTACTTATATATATACCTATCTATGTGCTATTTAAAAAATCTTTCCATTTTTATTTCGCTACTGTAAGATTATACTCTGTATGTGCATTTACTTTCAATAAAATTATGTAAAAAAAAAAAAAAAGAAAAAGGCAGGTTTCCTAATTGCTAGAGGATCCTCCCTATCATTTCAATGACTTTCTGCTATGTCCGATCACGCTCGTTACCTTATCCTAATATGTAAAATCAACAATAAGCTGTACACATTGGTAAATATATATACACCCAATGTTAAACAGATATGCTTCTTCAAAAAGTTTTTAAGAAAGTAGACTCCTCCCAACAAGGCCTACTTATAATAGACGGTGAATTTAAATCTGTCGGTGACCCTGACCTGGACTCCACGCTTGAGGCAGGAAACGCACAACCACATTAAACACACTTTTGCATGCTCAAGACCTATTTGATGTTTGACGTTGCCAACTTGGTGGGGTACAACACTTTTCCTACTACTCCGTATCTCACAGTACTTAGTCAAGAATTGACTTGTTCCTCACTGACAAGTAGACACTCCAAAATATTCAAGCTTCTACCATAGGAACGATCACATGGTCAGACCATGCGCTTGTGACCATTAGTATCTCAGAATCTATAAATGATAATGTCACCCCCCTTTGGTGTCTCAACACCTCTCTGCTTTCTAACCCTAAATACATTCAACAAATATCAGAAGCACATGATCTTTCTTCTCCACTAATGACAAAGGATGGTTGAACAGTTCAGCCCAACAGGGTCGAACTTCTGTTGTTTGCCTGTTTGGCGGACAGCCGAACAAACAGTACGTTCGGCCGTTTGTTTGCCCCCCCAAATGACCTACAACATTATGGGGCGACAACATTATGCATGGTGCACAGATGGCGTGCGCAGCTCCTCCCCATTGGGAGGGCTCCTGTCCTCTGCCCACTGTTTGTTATAACAGTTTATTTATATGGCAGGGCGGGGCCACCCTGCAATGTAAGTGGGTGACCCCGCCCCTTCTGATGTCATGTGACATCAGAGGGGGCGGGTCACGTGCTTATGTCACCGGGTGGCCCTGCTCTTCACTATAGATAAACTCTCATAACAAACAGAGCTCAGTTGGCGGGAGCCCTTCCATAGATTGATGATGGATTACAACGGTGGACACTTATTTATTTATTTTTTTAATAAAGGACTTGTCCCTAATTGTCTCCTGTGTTTTTTTCTTTTTTTGACACTTTTGGTGAATTAGTAGGGGTACGATGTAACCAATACTAATTTGCATAGGGAGGCCGGGATCTGGGGGCCCCCTTATTAAAGGGGGCTTCCAGATTCTGATAAGTCCCCTGCCACAGACCCCCACAACGACAGCCAAGGGTTGTGGAGAAGAGGCTTTTGTCCCCATCAACATGAGGACAAGGTGCTTTGGGGTGGGGGGCGCAGAGCCCCCCTTGTCCCAAAGCACCCATACTCTCCATGTTGAGGGCATGTAGCCTGGTACGGTTCAGGAGGGGGGGTGCTCACTCGCTCCCCCCTATCCTGGCCAGCCAGGTTGCATGCTCAGATAAGGGTCTGGTTTGGATTTTAGGGGGGACCCCACTTCAATTTTTTTTTTAATTTTGGCACAGAGTTCCCATTAAAACCCCAACCAGACCCGAAGGGCCTGGTATGGACTGGAGGGAACCATACGCAAATTTTTTCACTGATTTTCATCTATATTGCCCAGATTCGGCAATACATTACAGCTGCAATTTTAAATGACAATTTTTCCTTTGGAAATGTCATTTTGCTCTGGCTATGTACACAACACAGAGATGCACCCTTTTACAGGTAGACTAAGGCGACCCCCCAGGCACATTATTTAAAAGAATTTTTCATTTTTTCTTTTGACGTTAAGCATTATTAAAATTGCTGCTCATTTAAAAATGAGTTTTTTTACAAACATTTTTTTCATTGATACATGTTTCCTAGGGCAGGACCTGGAGCCCTATAACCATTGTATGCCCAATTACTTGCATATAAGCCTTCAAAATGGGCACTATTGATTTTTGATGTTCAGGTCCCATTGACTTCAATGGGGTTCGTTGTTCAGGTCCGAACTTTCGGGATGTTCAAAAGTGCTGGTGTGAACTGAACGGGGTCCGTTCGGCCCATCCCTATTAATGACACTGCTGACGTTGATTGATATACACTATGGAATGCTTACAAAGCATTTATGCAGGGTTTACTCATCAAAATTAGCGCTCACGATAAAAAAAATCACGTCCATACACATTTGACCTCTTACTAACCTTAAAAGACCTTTCATTAGGAAATAAACATCACCCCTCACCACAATTAGAAAAGAACTTTAATCAAACCATAATGCCCTCCACAACTTTCTAATTACAAACCTGCTTAAATCCCTTAAAACCACCTCATACACTGCCAATAATAAAGCTGGTACTTATTTGGCAAAGCAACTCAAACCCAAACACTTACATACCAAAATCTCACATAAGATGTGGAAAAGTCTACAAGAGTTACTAACCCTAAACTTATATCAGAAGCTTTTAAAAAAAACTATGCTAACCTGTATGATCTCAACAATTATACTAACACACCACAACCCACCAAAGACCATATCCAACAATTTCTATCAACCCTCTCTTCCATCTTTGGCAGATTCACAAATTAGGTCCCTTTCTAGCACCTTTACTGAAACGGAAATTCCTAAATTCAGACATTCTCTCCCATCTGCCAAATCTCCTGGTATTGATGGTTTCCTAAATTAATATTAATAAGATATTTTCAACACTTTTTGCACCACACTTGCTTAATTTATTTAATTTGGCTATGACCTCTGGGGAATTCCCTGCTGAAATGCTTAAAGCTGTTATCAAGACCATCCCCAAACCAGACAAGGACCAAAGCCTACCTAGCATTTATAGGACCATACCACTACTTAATTCTGATCCACCCAGACCAAGTGGGCTTTATTACAGGATGCCAGGCTAAATGCTAAATATCCTCCCTTACATTGAACGCCATAAACACCCCATGCGATGCTGAGAAAGCTTTTGATCGGGTGCACTGGGGATTCCTTGAAGCAACCCTAATTAACTTTGGTTTTACTGGTTCCATTCTAAAAGCTATATTGGCTCTATACTTCAATCCATCAGCAAGTGTTTATACATCAGGAATGTTATCATCCAGCTTCCCCATAACTAATGGTACCCGCCAGGGATGACCCTTATCACCCCTCAATTTTGCTATGCTGAAGTAACCCCTAGCACACCCGATTAGAACATCACCAGACATTACAGGAATTCAAATTGGCCATCTTCACAACAAGATACGTCTCTTTGCAGATTACATTATTTTGGTAATTACCAATCCAGCAACCTCTTTACAACACATACAATCCATTCTTACATCCTTTCATCCTTTGGCCTAGTAACATATTATAAAGTCAATGCATCTAAATCACACATCTTAGGTACTAGCACCCCTCATACCATCCAATCTCACCTTTCAAATTCCTTCCCATATGCTTGGTACACTCTCTCAATCAAATACCTGGGAATCCATATACCTTGTAACTCTGCTAAAGTATTCAACTTCAAACCTCTCCTTACTAACCTTTCTAACAACGTGCAATATGCAACTAAATTTGAACTCTCTACTATAGGCAAAATAGCAACCTTGAAGATGATCACTCTACCTAAAATCCTGTTTATTCAGGACTTTACCAATCATTCTACCCACCACATTCTTTACTAAACTGGAGTCTACCTTAGCCACATAATTATGGACTGAGAGGAATGATAGATGTGATTTTACCAAGCTAAATAAACATAAACCTGTGACTGGTCTATCTCTACCCAACCTACATCACTACTACATAGCCTCCTTAATAGACCAATCTCAACATTGGTGGAACTCCGCTCCAGATAAACAGTGGGCCACCACAGAATCACATCTATTACCCTGCAAGCATACTCGTTCAGCTCTATTAGCTACTCTACATGATGCTTACCTTCTGAACTTCCCATACCCATCAATCCAAGCTACCTGCAAAGCGATAAATAAAATGTCTACTATGATTAGCACACAACTTAATTATCAATTGATACACCATTGGATATTCTCAATATGTTTATCCCTTCTCTGCATATTGCTCATTGGGAAAAAAAGGCATTCACACCCTAGAGGACATATTTGCTAATAACGTTTTAAAACCCTTTGCTGAATGTTAAAATGTGTACCACATTTCACCATTAGATTATTATGCTTGCAGTTGTGCTCATACGTTTACATACCATGTCAGAATTTATGATTTCTTGGTTATTTTTCAGAGAATATGAATGATAACACAAACACTTTTCTTTCACTCCTGTTCAGTGTCTGGCTGAAGGCATTTATTATCAATCAACTGTGTTTACTCTTTTTAATTTATAATAACAGAACTAACCAAATGACCCTGATCAAACGTTTACATATCCCAATTCTTAATACCGTGCATTACCCCATTTAACATCAGTGACAGCTTGAAATCTTTTGTGGTATTTGTGGATGAGATCTCCCTAGAGTGGCTCAATGATATTGAGGTGAGGAGACTGAGATGGCCACTCCATAACCTTCACTTTATTCTGCTGTAGCCAATGACAGATTGACTTGGCCTTGTGTTTTGGATCATTGTCATGTTGGAATGTCCAAGCACATCCCATGCACAGCTTCCTGGCTGATGAATGCAAATGATCACATACTGCATTCATCTTGCCATCAATTTTGACCAAATTTCCTGTGCCTTTGTAGCTCACACATCCCCAAAACATCAGCGGTCCACATCCATGTTTCACAGGCCTTATTGACTCATCTCAAAATGTAGCATTTATGATTGTGGCCAAAAAGCTCAATTTTGGTCTCATCACTACAAATGACTTTGTGCCAGAAGGTTTGAGGTTTGTCTCTGTGCTGTTTAGCATATTGAAAGTGCCTCCTTATTGTGAATCTTGAAACAGCCACACCACATGTTTTCAGAGAGTCCAGTATTTCACCTGAAGTTATTTGTGAGTTTCTCTTTGCATCCCAAACAATTTTCCTGGCAGTTTTGGCTGAAATTCTAGTTGGTCTACCTGACCGTGGTTTGGTTTCAACAGAACCCCTCATTTTCCACTTCTTGTTGATTAGAGTTTAAACACTGCTGATTGGCATTCTCAATTCCTTGGATATCTTTTTACCAATCAGAAACCCCTAGAGGTGGGACTTTTAAGGTAACAGACACTACCACATATCTTTAAAATTTAACATTTATTGAAAAATTTCATGGATAAGATGCACGGAGTATGCACCCACCTAGGTGTGCTCCAATGCCATGAAAACATAGTTTGTCATGACATGCAATGTAAATATATCTCAGTACACATGTATGTATAACATGGATTTACAACAGATGACAGTCCAAACCTGCAAGAATACTTCCTCGAGTACCTGACATTTCAGGTCTTTCACCTTTCTTCAGGGGTGTTAATGGAGTTCTGGCAGGCCCTGTCTCATGTATTTACCATTTGTGCTGAGAGTCAATCAAAAAAGCAAGTGGATGTGCCTTGTGTTGTTAGGGAGTGTCTTTCTCCTCCTAAGAGTTTGTGGTGTGAGCTGGCTACTATTGTTACCTGTCCTTCCTTTAGTGGTCACAGGAAGAGGTAGAGGAGAGGGGAAGGGGAAGAATGGATTAATAATATTCCTTTATATTCAAGCACAAGTTTGACCTCAATAAAATGCATCTCATCAACTATAAAGTGATTGTATGAACAGTTATATCTTTAACCTGTATACTGTTCTTCCTTTGTACATCTTAACATCCATTTTCTTACTCGCATGATGTTTAAAACCAATAAAAATGTATTGCACTATAAACATTGTCTGCCATTTTTCATTGCCTTTACACTGTGAATTAATAATGTAAATAGTTGTTTATACACACTACAAAGTTAGGTTTCTTTGTGCTTTCTTTCAGCTTACAGATGAGTGTGAAGTGATAAGGAAACAATGGGGTAGATTTACTAAAGGCAAATAGGGGGTGAACTTTGCAAGTGCAGTTGCTCCAGTGCTTAATAAATAAGGTGAAGCTTAACTTTGCAAAGAATACCCAATCACACGCAGAGAAAATAACAAAACAGCATTTTTGCTTGCACATGATTGGATATTGAAAGTCTGCAGAACCTTTATTAAGTCAACCCTAATATATCTGGAAAGATCTACATGTATTTTCTGTACTTGCTTAAATTGTTCTGAAATGTGAAAACAAATGCAGCCACCACTAAGGACTAGTGAACTGTGATCTATTACATTTTGTTAGCTTTACATATGCTTTAATCTGCAGAATCGGCTTTCTGTATTGTGTAGAATGGATGTGTTCTGTATTTAGAAGCTATATAGGGTTTTGATAACACTTGATTGGCAATAAAACAGTTCGTTTCATGGCCATTACAAAAAAAATGTAAGGTGCACAAGTTCTACATAAAATAATAAAGATAATTAATATCTAAATGATTATGAAAGTTCCGAATTTCAAAATTAAAGGGGATGTTCAGTCAAACGTTAACTATATTTAAATCTGCTCCCATCCACATTCTACGTCTATTCAATCTACTCTGTGAAGGGAAAGATCTATATATTTACCTATTCTGAGAGAGCTCTGGTCCAGTCACATGATCCGATCCCAGCTCCGGCTTCAGTGTAGAGGAAGTGACAGCCAACAATGGCTACCCCATAGAAAATCTATGGGTGTATGGGTAAGTATACAGATCTTTCATTTACAGGGTAGATAGAATAGGTTTAGAATGGGAGTGTGAGTAGATTTAAAGTGTTTGTTATCCCAGCATTTCATATTCCTGATATATGCCTGCTATACCATGTACTGTGAAAACATATCCTAGTTTCTTTGTATTGTTTCTTTTGTGTGAAATCCCTGGTGTTCCTGCCATTCCCTCTGCTTTCCTATTACATAAATCCTGTATAATAATAATAATAATATTAGAAACCGACCACACTAAGCAGGAGAACACACTGTGGTCAGTTCTCTAGCTATGCTGGAAACTCAGTGTGCTCTCCTTCAATGATCAGACTTGCCTTACATGCCTCGGCTGCACAGCCTTTCACTGGGAAGTTCAGTGTCCGGTTGCTTCTCCTCCCCAGCTCTTATGCATCTGAGAACAGAGGGAACAGAGGAAATGTGATCACTTATGAAAAAGGGAAAAAAGGTATTTATAATGATTTTTTATATCTATACACAAATGTTTTGCCTTTGATTTCAATTTTAAACTGAATGAATTGTTTTTCAAGGTGATCATTTACAATCACTTTAAGTATCGTTAGTGTTTGACTGAACTTAAACACCACCATGGTTTAATGACTGACATCATCAAGACCTTATATAAGTACATCATTGCACAAATCATGTAAATGTGTTCTTTAAAGCAGTGTTCCGCTACTTTCCCCTCCCCTCTGAATATTAAAAGTCAGCAGCTACACATAGGGGGTCATTTACTATAGCGCTGCCCCAAAATAGCAGCAAAATGACCACGATCCGCGGTAAAATTACCGTGATTCGTGGTAAATTACGGTAAAACGGTATTGACAATAGCGCTGGTGGCAAATAACTCACAAAATGGAATTCACTATTGCTCCCAGGTCACATATAATGGCCAAATCCTTACTCCAGTCAGGACCTGGAGTACTGCAAATAGAAATAATGTTTAGAGCATGATCTGATCCCCTAAATTGTACTAAAATATGCGGTATATTGTTTAAAGATAATCTGCTATTAAACTGCATGAAAAAGTGATTTCTGGGGGGCATGGCCTGCAGCAGAGCCGAATGGCGGCGTGACTCCAAAGCTCTGGAGCGAAGGGACGAAGCGGCACCCAGCAGCCCTAAAAGAGGCACTCGAACCACCTCAATCAGGGACCCGAACCTGGCAGAGAAGGCAGACATGTCTAAAAAGAGGAAGCAGGACCGCCAGCCTCAGCGCCTGATGGACTTTTTGAGCCAACAGCCACAACAAGGTAGGCAACAGGACGCTGAGGCCTCCTCCACGCCAGAGGCCGGATGGCCGAAAATAACACCAAAGAGGGACCCTCTCCCGCTAATAGCAGCCCATCTAATAGTGGGGCTTCCTCACCACTCACACCGACATCTGCCAGCCCTGCCAAGACCAGATTAAAGCTGGCTGGAGGGAGATGTAGCCCGGCCATGAGCCCCATAGTGCACTCAGATGAGGATGCAGGGGAGGATACCAGGGAGCTGCATGAATCAATAGTATCCTTCCCCACAGCTAACCAACCTGTCTTGGACACTGTATTGAAGGACATGTTAGTGTCCCTGAGAAGCACAATACACGCGGACATGATGTCCTGTATGCGGAGGGTCAGCACGGAAATACAAGCTGTGGAGGGGAGGGTAGAGCATATTGAAAATAAAATGGGAGAATAGGCAGCCACCATTAATGATCTGGTAGACGCACATGATGAAAGTGTCACAGAAACCGAGTGGATTAAAGCAAAATTAGCTGACATCAATGGCAGAGGGAGGAGGAACTATTTAAAAATAAGGGGGATACCAGAGACAGTTCAACAACAAGACCTGAGCTTATATGCATCCACCCTATTCAAATCTGTGCTACCGGATCTATCCGATCTGGATGTCACGATCGATCGTATCCATAGGCTGCCTAAACCCTCCTACCTACCAGACCAAGTGCCCAGAGATGTCATATTACGCCTGCATTTCTACCCCATAAAAGAACAACTAATGACACATGCGCAAAAAAGAACAGGTCCCTCCACAATACCAGAATTTGCAGTTCTACGCTGATCTTTTCCAGTTTACACTACAGAAAAGGAAATCACTGAACACCATAACGAAGGCACTGAGAAACCACAAGATAGCATATAAATGGAGATACCCCAACAAGCTCATTGTGACAAAAGGGAACCAAGACCATGTAGTGAACAGCTTAGAAGTGGGGCTTGACCTCCTTAAAAAGTGGAAAATAGTTCCAGAGCCTGGCTCCGATCCCAGCAACTCAGAAGCAGTCCAGAAAGTGGAGCCTGGCTGGAAGAAGTCACTACTAAAAATTATAGAACACATAACTGGCTCTCTAAGGGCAACAACCTTAAATCTACATTTAGTCCCAGCCCGGGCAAGGGCCAAAAAATTTGGAACTAAACCTAAACCCCAATAGCTTAGAGCAGCAATTGCTGCACGCGGGTAGCGATGTACCCATCTGTTTATCGACATTGTTTACATGTTTCAATCTCTTATCTTTTTGGTTTTTCTTTGTTCTCGTTTCTCTTTTTTTTCATTTTTCCTTTCCTGCCAAGAATTCTCACAGCCGAAGACAAAGCATACCACGAATAGACCACGTCAAGCTATACGACCAACCATCCACTCCCCCTGCTGTCAGAAGGAACCACCATCTGCCCCGGGACATCTCTTCATTGCCAATGTGAGTACTGTTGTGCATTACCATTGACTCCAACACGTAACTCCGACAACACAAAGATTGTCATTTGGATGATCCACAATATGACATACGCACCACTACTGCACCAGCATAAAAATTATAGGACACCATGAGCATAAACTTTTTATCTATCAACTCCAAAGGACTTAATCATCCAGTCAAGCGGAAATCCCTATGGTCAGAAGCTCTACAATACAAAAGTGACATAGTGTTCGCACAGGAGACACACTTTAGTAAAACTTATCCTCCCCAATGCTCACATCGCAACTTTCCCCATGTCTTCACTGCACATGCAGATACGAAGGTAAAAGGGGTATTGATAGCTGTGAGAGATACTGTAGCCTTCACATTGCAGGAGGAAGTGAAAGACACACAAGGCCGATACCTGATAATTGTATGTGAGCTGAACTCGGTTGCATACACTCTGGTGAATGTGTATGCACCCAACTCCAACCAAATACGATTTTTCAACAAACTGATGCGCAAGGTCAGATCCCACCAGAGGGGCCTACTGGTAATAGGGGGGGACTTCAACATAACCTCAGAACCACAGATGGATTCTACATCCAAATCTAGACGGGAGGGCCCATCTCTACAGAGGACCCTCCAGAGACAGAATCTATTTGACACATGGAGATGTCTACGCGCAGAGGAAAGAGACTTTACATTTTTTTCCATACCTCATAAAGTCTATACCCGAATAGACATGTTCTTAGTAGACCAGCTAACATTGCTCCAAACAATGAAATCCACTATCAACCCTATCACCTGGTCGGACCACGCATCTATCACTTTAGCAATCACAGATTTCAAGTCAATGCGCTCTGCGTCCATCTGGAGAGCTAATTCATTCCTTCTTCAACAACAGAGCACAAAACTAAAAATTGAGCAGCACAATTTTTTTCAATTAACAATACACCCACTCAGGACAAGTTTACCTTGTGGAATGCTCACAAGGCCTATGTTGGGGGCATTTTGATCCAGCTGGGGGCGAGGGCGAGGAGGCAGAGGCAAAAGCACCTAACAGAACTTACAGATGAAATCTGTACACTAGAAAAACAAAATAAACAGCATACCTCTGCACTTCTAACACAGAAACTTTCCAAATTGAGACAGGACCTCAGTCTTCTCCTAATGGAGAACTTTGAGAAAGTAAATAAAAAGTTAAAAATGCAATACTATGCTAATGGAAATAAGGCAGGTAAATTACCTGCACAAAAACTCAGGGGACAGAGACATAAAATTAAAATTTCATATATCTTTCATCCCCAAACCAAAACTAAACTATACCACCCACAAGCCATAGCGGACAATTTTTTTTTATTCCATAAAACTTTATTAGTCGATTAATATAGTGTACAGACACGTTCAACCAAAAACGATAACAGAGTTACATATGCATTAGAAGAGACATATGGCATAGCACGGGTATTGCAGCATTCGGAATTAATTCCCCATTTATTGGGTGGTATCCGTTAATTATTCTTATTCGCAGCTTTGCATATTTAGCTACTAAGGTGAGCGTGTTTTGAGGTTTTAGGTAAAGAACGGGGGATAAGGGAGTAGGGGAGGAAAGAGGGGAGGGGGGAGTGGAAGTACGGCATGTGTGCCAGGGCCTGAAGTTGGGGGAGAGGCAATAGATACTTCCTGTGATAAATTCACGGGGTCCACCATGTCTGATCGTTATAGCCTTCTCACTGTTGCAGGAGTTTCGGGGGTATTTGGGGAGAGTTATGGGTATATTGCTCGGTAATCGTTGGTCGTCTGAAAGTGGATCCAGCATAACCAAGTCTTTTTGAATTTGTCAGAATTATCGAGGGAGGTGGCGATCAGCTCCTCCATGTCCATCACTCTGTTTAGCCGGGCGAACCAGTCTTTGAGCGTTGGAGGGCGTATCTGTCTCCAGAGGGTTGGGATGCACATTCGGGCTGTGTTGATCATGTGCATTGCGAGGGATTTCCTAAATGAGTGTTTTAGTACTTTTGAGTGTTAAAGTAAGTATTGATGAGAAGAGAAGTCAATGGGATACGTGGTGACTTGTTGGACTATTTTGTGGAATTGCAACCAAAATGGTTTGATTTGAGGGCAGTCCCACCAGATGTGTAGCATTGTTCCTGGTAGAGAGTTGCATCTCCAACAGATATTGGAAACCTGAGGATATATCTTGTGGAGATAGGATGGGGTCCTGTACCAGTGGGTTAGAATTTTGTAATTGTGCTCTTGTGTTGTGACGTTCAGTGTGCCTTTATGCACTGTGGTGCAAATGTCCTCCCAATCCGATTCAGTAAGGGGGTTTGCTGCATCCTTGTCCCAGAGTTTGGTGAATTGGGGAAACAGGTCATGATCTACGGAGGATAGGAGGGAGTGGATTGTGGAGATTAAGTGTTTTTGAGGTGGCGGTGATATACATAGTTTTTCGAAAGGGGTGAGATCACAGTTGATTTTGTCTTTCATTTTAGGGTCATTGAGGTAGTGTCTTGCTTTTAGTGAAATAATGGGTTCGCTGTCTGCTAAGTCTGTTTTGGTGTGAAATTTCCTTTGGGTAAAGAATTGATAAGCCTTTGGGTGGGCGTTGCGGTTGTTGACCCCAAGGAATCCTATTTCAAGTCCCGGGGGGAATTCGGAGATTTTTCTGATCGGGGTCATGGGACCTGGTATTGAGGCCATAGCCCCGGTTTGGATGGATTTATGAAGGCATTGTACAGAGGGCCAGATGGAGGGGTGGCCTTTGAGAGTGGGGGATAAGTCAGTACTGGGGACCAAGCTATGTCATGAAGAGCTCCTTGGGCCCATGATTGCTCTAGTGTGACCCAGTCTTTATAGTCACCATGTATATGCCAGTCCACCACCCTTGTCAGGAGGGCGGCTCTGTGATAATGCTGGAAGTCGGGTAAGCCGATGTCCCCTTTGTGTTTTGGGCATGATCATTTTGCCAGACTAAGCCGAGGAGTGTTGCCCTTCCAGATAAATAAGCGTAGGAGAGTACGTATGGATGAGAAGAAAGTTTTAGGTAAGAATATGGGGATAGCTTGTGCAAGATATAGGAAGCGTGGGAGAATTGTCATTTTCACTGCAGCAGCCCTCCCAAACCACGATAGGGTATTTTTCTCCCAGGTTGCTAAGTTCGATCGGAAATTTTGGAGTAGAGGGTGAAAGTTTAGGAGATATAGTTTTTGAAGTTTGGCTGGTAGTTGAATGCCAAGGTAGGTAATCGCCTCCCTCTGCCAAGTGAAGGGGAAGGAATCTATACAATGCTGCTCTTGAGCTTGGGGGAGGGTGATGTTTAGTGCAGTGGATTTGTGGAGATTGATTTTGAAATTGGAGATACTACCAAAATGTTTGAATTGTTCGAGAAGATTAGGAAGGGAAATCCTTGGGTTGGAAAGAAAGAACAGAATGTCATCTGCAAATGCTGCGGTTTTATATTCCTTACTTGCAATCGTAATTCCTGATATGTTTGGATTAGATCTGATGCAGCGCAAAAGAGGCTCTAGAGTTAGTATGAAGATTATTGGGGAGAGCGGGCAGCCCTGCCGTGTTCCATTATGGATGGAGAAGGCGCTTGACAGGTGACCGTTGACTTTGATTCTGGCGCATGGGTTAGAGTACAGGCTTAGAATGCTAGTGGTCATGAAGGGACCTAGGCCAATGGACGAGAGAATCATACTCATGTAATCCCAAGCCACCCTGTCAAACGCCTTCTCCGCATCAGTGGAGAGGCAGAAGCCCTGTGCTGTGGATCTGGATAGCCAGTGAATGATGTTTATGGCCTTTGTGGTGTTGTCACGAGCTTCTCTACCTGGGACAAAGCCCACTTGATCCTGGGAGATCAGGTTAGGGAGGAACTGCTGTAAACGGGTGGCTAGTATTTTGGCATAGATTTTTAAATCGACGTTGAGGAGTGATATTGGTCGATAATTTTGAACTTTAGTAGCATCTTTTCCTTTTTTATGGATTATTGCGATATGCGCTTCTAATAGTTGGGATGGGGGGTTTGGTCCTGTGGTAGTGAGTTATATGTGGTTAGGAAATGAGGTAGGAGTATGTCCAAAAAGCTTTTATAATACTGGGTAGTGAGGCCATCAGGTCCTGGGCTTTTGCCTGGTTTCATGTTTTTCAGGGCTACCCTGAATTCTTCCTGCGAGATAGGTCTCTCTAGACTATGAGCTTCGTCAGGGGATATTTTTGGCATCCCGTGGGCTGTTAGATAGGTCTCGATCATCTGGGTTCGCGATTGGGATATGGGATTTTCTGGGGAGGGTGGGGTTATGTTGTACAATTCTGTATAATAGTTTACGAATTGTTTGGCTATCTTCTCGGTTTTGTGGTGGCTTTGGCCCTTATTATCTCGAATTAGGTGGATCGTCGCTTGTGCTTTCCTGTTCTGGAGCAGTCTGACCATTAGCTTCCCGCTTTTCCCGCATGTTCATAGAGCGGACGCTTTTAGCCACTACTATGGCACTCTTTACAACCTGAAAGATGATACAACTATCAGACAACCCAATATACAATTAATTACTAAATTCTTAGAACAAGTTGCACTACCGAAATAGCCCCGGAACAGGTAAACAACTTGAACCTTCCATTCACCATATCAGAAATAAAAAAAGTGATAGATACACTTCCCTCTAATAAATCCCCGGGACCGGACGGATTTTGCGGAGAATATTATAAGAAATTCAAAGAGATATTAGCTCCCCACCTGGTTACAGTATATGGTGCAGCTGCTGCCTCCTCGTCTTTTCCGCAGGAAATGTTAAGAGCCATGATAGTGGCGTTGCCGAAGCCGGGGAAAGAACCAAATATGCCTTCTAATTTTAGGCCTATATCACTTTTAAACGTAGACGTAAAGATCCATGCTAAACTCATAGCACTGTGACTAATGGACATTCTCCCTGGGATAATAGACCCTGATCAAACAGGTTTCACCAAAGACCGACAGGCCTCAGACGCCACCCACAGACTTATAAATATAATACACCTGGCGGAGACACAAAAAAGGCCTTCTCTGCTCCTAGCTTTGGACGCAGAGAAGGCCTTTGACAGGATACATTGGCAGTATCTCAAGCTGGTGTTGGAGAAATTTGGATTCTCAGGTAACATACTCAAAGCCATTATGGCCTTGTACCCTAAACCTTCTGCACAAGTTTACTCTGCGGGTGTACTGTCCAGGCCCCTCAAGATATCTAATGGCACCTGCCAGGGATGCCCCCTGTCTCCATTGATTTTTAATTTATTGATGGAGCCATTGGCCTCCTATATTAGAACCCACCCAAACATAAAAGGATTCACAACGCATAACAGTACTCACACTATCAGCCTGTTCGCTGATGACATAATTATGATTCTGACAGATGTGGAGAAATCCCTGGCTTTGGTACACGACGCACTAGAATTGTTTAATGGTATATCGTACTATAAAGTTAATGAAAATAAATCCTACATATTGGGTCTGGGAGTTCACCAGGCAGTTAAACATAAACTCAGCTCATGGTTTCCATATCTGTGGCAGGATAGTGGTATAAAATACTTAGGAATTACACTCACAGCTAAAGTTGGCAATCTAGTGAAGGCTAATTATAGCTCCTTTCTAGACGGCCTACAAAAGAAACTTCAAGACATAAATAAAACAGAGATGGCATGGACAGGCAGATTGGCAGCATTTAAGATGGTGACCTTACCACAACTAATCTACATGTACAGAACCCTCCCAAACCCGGTACCAAATTCCCACTTTAATTCAACACAAGCCTTAATAAACCGCTTCTTGTGGAATGGCAAACGAGCGAGATGTGCCTTCAGAAAGCTAACAACACATAGGAAAGCTGGAGGTATAGGACATGTAAGAATCAAGGACTACTATATAGCCTCGATACTTTCGCAAGCCCGTGCCTGGTTCTCCCAAGTTAGTTCCAATAAATGGATTCAACTAGAAAAGTCCCAGGTTGTTGGCGGAGATCTGCATGGGTTACTACTGACTAAGGGGCTCAACAAACACATAAACACCAACCTATCCCCTACTATTAAAGCTACACTCAGGCAGTGGGAGGCATTACACACAACAAACTTCGACCAACATTGTACACAGCCACTGCCATTGCCAACCATAAGGTTGCAGACAATAATCCTGGGAATAATTAAAGAGCTGGGTCGACAAGGGGATTAAAACCATAGAAAACATTAAAATAGGACCTGCAGTCAAAACATTTAGAACACTGTAAATAGAATATGACCCAGAGAAGTCAGAATACTACAGATACCTACAAATTGCTCACTTCATACAATCTAACCCTGATACGTCTACCCAGCTACCCATAAAAGTAATATGGTACCTAACCCACCCCTCCACCAACATTAAAGGAATTTCACTGTTCTATAATATGATTAATGACAAACACACATTTAAAAAATCTACCTCTATCCAAGCTTGGGAGCAAGACCTACAAAACACATACATGATAGCACAATGGCAGAAAGCCCTCAAGGTAAGCTACTCTGCAATGAAAAGCGTAACACTGTGGGAACTAACGCACAAAATTTTACTTCGTTGGTACCTTACATCCACTAGAATCTCCAGATTTGACCCACAGGCATCCCCACTGTGTTGGAGGGGGTGTGGGGAGAGGGGTACACTCTATCATATACTATGGGCATGCCCAATGATAACCCACTTTTGGAGAGAGGTGCGAGACGCTCTTTCACGGATACAGAACATGAAACGGCTGCTGTCCCCCGGTCTGGCTGTTCTGTCTCTGGGGACAGAGGATATCCCACACACTTTAAGAGATATAACATTCCATTTCTTGCACAGCGCCAGACTCCTACTGGTCAGGAACTGGAAGACCAATAAAATCCCTACATTACAGGAAACCATCAATCTTACCAATACACACGCAAATTATGAAATAATGTTTGTAGCCACCGAGGGGAAATATGATAAGATGACAGCAAGGTGGAAACCGTGGACTGAATGGTATAAGGCTACATTTGCCGCCTAATGAAGCGGATACCTTTGACCTTATGAAAAACGCAGGAACTATTACATAACAAGTTTATATCCTTTACCTTTTTTTTTTTTGTTTTTTTTATATGACCTTCCTGTTTGTGTTAAGTTATTCTCTTTGAGTTGCTTAATGTGCATACAAAGACAAGAAGGCGAAACTTTATGACTGAGGAAATGCAACAAACAGAGTTGCGGTCCCTGGCTGGCGGGTGCGGGGGTGGAGGCCCCCCCCCCGAAACCACAGCATGATCCCATTGGGGTGGTCGGGGGGCCACGCCTTGGCGCCCAGGTGGCGGGGGTACCGAATCATTAGGAAAAGTAAACAAAATACTCATAAGAATAAGTATGGTCTATACTCATGTATCATGACAACCTATGAGTAAATGGAAATGTAAGATATATATCGTATAACCTTTGTATGCTACAAAATTTACCAATAAAAACTATTGAACCGAAAAAGTGATTTCTACACTGAAATATCTTAAAAAGTCTGAGAAGAGATAAATTCCCCGTCTCTTTACATTTAGGTGCAGATCGCAGCTGAGCACAACTGCGTATGCTCAGACACAAAATAACTCAGTTTTTAACTCTCATTGAGTAATTCCTTGAGTAGATAGTAAATACCAAAATAAGAGTTATTTTACACAGATTTTTTGGGAGTGAAGATGAGAGTTATGTAGAACAATGCCATTTTCAGCCATTCATTCTATTGGTACAATTGTTACTTTCTCAAATAAATCCATTTCATGTTGATATGAAATGTATCTTTCTCTCAAAAAAATTGTCCTTGCAACAATATTGCAATTTTGATAATCTATTTTGTTTTTAAGAACGCTACAATAATCTTTTCCTGTTTTGGTAAAATATTTTTTTCTCTGTCACTTTCACTTGTTGATATCTATCTCACAAAAATATTTCCCCAAACTCACACAGGTGTCTTTACAAACCACAAACAATACCATTGCTTATGAAAATGTAAAATTAGTCCCATTTTTTTATTTTTTATTCTTCCTAAATGATCCTAATTTGAGCTCCAAAAAATGTGATATGCGTACCAACATCAGAAATAAAAATGTCATTACCAAAAATCTGAGGATAATATTACTATTCTACGCTCACGCAGCAAGAACCCCCAAAAATCACAGATTAAATTTAGATTAACTCCTAACTAATGTAAGTCCTATATATTGCTAGACATGCAGTATCTGTATATTTATGTGTGGGAGGACTTGACGTGTAGTAGCCCTGTGGTTTAAAAGCTAGCAATTCTGTCTACCATTGCAGATGTCCTGCATTCGTGTCACGCACCTGGTGGTGGAGTCTGACTTATGCAAGGAGCAATCTCTCTTACGACCCTGATTCTGGAACCCCTGATAGTGTAGACAGGGATCTCGGGAGTGCAGGGAGGCACGAGGGCTTGGATAAATGGTGATGCAAGCGTAGAGGTTTCTCTGAAGCTCATGCTTGGAAGGTAGCATAGTGATACAGTCCAGCTTGGCAAGAGGCTGGCAGTGCAGTACAAGTGGAGCAGGGTTGAGACAGGAGAATGGTCATAGACAAGCCGGGGTCAATGCAGGCAGAAGACAATGGGAACAGGAGACAAGCCGGGGTCACAGGAACAGTATCCATCAGGAAACACACTGGTAACACTGTAGAATGGACAGCACTGACTGCTGGGCGTTACTGGCCTAAATAGAGCCGTTTGGTGCCATTTCCTGCGCATGCTCATGCGCACGCTCATGGGCGCGCATGTACGCACACGGGCGCCAGCGAACACGCACAGGCTCACAGAAGTCCACAAAATAGCGTCCATTTCCTATCATTGCCCCCCCAAAGGGCAGCCTCCAGATGCCCAGGCGGGCCATCTTCTCTGGATGATCCCATTTGAAAATCCTGATCAATATTTCAGCATGTACATTGCTCTCCGCCTCCCACAAATTTTCTTCAGGGCCGTAACCCTTCCATTTGATTAAATATTGGATGGGGTTACCACTCTTTCTGCAGTCCATAATAGCTTCCACCCCATATTCCTCCTCTCCATTCATTAGGACTGGCTCCTGTGGTTTAGTCCTTCTGCCTGGAAAATGGTCTGGGGATGCAGGTTTTAGCAGGGTTACATGGAACACCAGGTGTATCTTTAAAGACGGAGGTAAATCTAGTTCATAGGCCACCCTATTAAACTTCCTTTTGATTGGGAACGGCCCCATAAATCTAGGGCCCAGCTTCTTCATAGGGCAAGCCAACTTCTGGTTTGTGGTTGCCAGACTCGCTCACCGGGTTCCAGATTCAGCTCACCCCGCCTTTTGCCTTTTCCTGTCGTAAACCTCCTTGTTATGCTCCTGGGTTCTAGACATTGTCTCCTGTAGTAATTTACAGTTGGCCTTGAAAAGTCCATTGTCCCCTGAACAGCTGGTACTGGACTTTCGGAAATTTGGTTAGGTAGGAAGGAAGGGTGGAACCCATAGTTTGCGAAGAAGGGAGACTGGTTGGTAGCTGAGTGGACCGTATTATTATATGCAAATTTGGCTAACAGGAGTAGTTGGACCCAGTTATTTTGAGAGAAGGTGGAGAAGCAGCGCAGGTACTGTTCCAACGTTTAATTAGTACGCTCGGTCTGACCATTAGTCTGTGGGTGTTAGGCCGAGGACAGAGATAGTTTGAGAACATGGAGGTGAACTGAGTTCCACGATCGGATACAATATTTGTTGGTACCCCGTGAAGTCTGACAATCTCCTTTATGAAGACTTCTGCCATTTCGGCAGTGGTGGGTGTGCCCTTTAAGGGGAGGAAGTGTGCCATTTTTTGTGAGCCGATCCACTATTACAAAAATGGCAGAGTAGCCTTCTGATACTGGCAACTGCACAATGAAGTCCATGGAGATCATGGTCCAAGGCTTTTCTGGTACTGGGGGTTGAGTAGGCCCCATGATTTAGCTTTGTTGCCCTTGTGTTGGGCACAGGTAGGACAGGCACCAATGTACCTTTTACAGTCGGCATCTACTTGTGGCTACCAGAAGGTGCGCTGGAGAAAATCGGATGTTTTGCGAACACCAAAGTGACCCGCTAACTTGTGGTCATGGCAAAGTTCCAAAACTGCTAGCCGTAACTCCTCGGGCACGAAAATCTTGTCACTGTACCACAGTAAGCCCCCTTTCTTCTGTAGCTTGGGATTGGTGATGTTGGTAGCTTTGCCAATTGCCCGTCGGATGCGGGAAAACAGGTCTTCCTGAGTGAGGAGGAAGTTTCCGGTTGAGAGGATGGTATATGGGCATGTAGTAGTCTCTGTGTAGTTAAACATATGGGACAGAGCATTGGGCTTAATGTTCTTGGACCCGGGCCTGTAGGTGATGTGGAACATAAACCTTGAAAAGAAGAATGCCCACTAGGCCTGACGGGGTCTCAGTCTTTTAGCTGTCCTCAAATTCAAGGTTTTTGTGGTCTGTGTATATGAGGATGGGGTGTGCAGCTCCCTCGAGCAGATAGCACCATTCCTCGAGCGCAGCCTTAATAGCCAGGAGCTCCCCCCCCAACATCATAATTTTTCTCTGGGTCCGTCAGTTTCCATGAAAAGAATGCCATGGGGTGGAGAAGAGCCTTAGCACCCTGTCTTTGCGAGAGCACTGTTTCGGAGGCATCCACTTCCAGGACATAAGGTAAGGTCAGGATGTTTCAACACAGGAGTAGACGCAAAAAGTTTCTTCAAAGCCTCAAAGGCTGCCTGTGCCTCAGTGGTCCAATGGAACCTGGAGTTCATCTTGATCAGTCGGGTGATTGGGGTGATAATGGCTGAGAACCCCTTGATAAATTTGTGATAAAAATTTGCAAAGCCAACGGACCGCTGTACACCTTTCTTGTCCACCGGGGCTGGCCAGTCCACAATGGTGGAGACCTTCTGTGGGTTCATTGTGATTCCGGTGGTCAAAATGACCAAGCCCAGGAATGGAATGCTTTGGCACTCGAAGATGCATTTCTCCGCTTAGGCATAGAGTTCATGTTGCCTGAGACAGCACAGTACTTTAGCAACATGTTGATGGTGGGCATCTAAAGAGGAGGAGAATATGAGGATGTCGTCTACATAGATTATGACAAACTGATCCAAATAGTCCTTGAAGGTGTCATTCACAAAATGCTGAAATGTGGCCAGTGCGTTGCAGAGCCCAAAGGGCATCACCAGATATTCAAAATGCCCAAAGCGTGTGTGGAAGGCGGTTTTCCATTCATCACCTTCTCTTATTTGGACAAGATTGTAGGCACCGCGGAGATCCAGTTTTGTGAAGACAGTGGCTGCACCGAGTGGTTGGAAGAGTTTGGGTACCAAGGGTAGCGGGTACCGGTTTTTCACAGTGATTTTGTTTAATTCCCTGTAGTCGATGCAGGGCCGTGGGGTGTGATCTTTCTTTTCCACAAAAAAGATTCCGGCTCCTGCTGAAGATGTAGAAGGGCAGATAAAGCCCTTTTTGAGGTTATCGTCCAGGTAAGTTTTCAGGGTTGAGAGTTCCACCTCAGTCAGTGGGAAGATCCGCCCAAAGGGCACTTCTGCTCCTGGGAGGAGCTCAATAGGGCAGTCATAGTGCCTATGGGGTGGCAGGCACTCTGCCCTCTTCTTGCTAAACATGTCCAGATAGGCATGATAGACAGGCGGAACGGTCTTGATGGAGTCAGGATCCAGGTCGGTATCAAGGCATAGCAGGGCAGTAAGGACTTCCGGGGGCCAAAAGTGTTGCTGGAAGTAGGGGGAAGATAATCTGATCTCCCCTGTGGCCCAATTGATGAAGGGGTTGTGAGCCTGGAGCCAGAGTAGTCCCAGGATAATAGGGGACAAAGGTGACGCAATGATGTCAAGGTGCAGAAGTTCCTGATGACCATCTGTAGTAGAGGCAGGCAGGGCAATAGTTTCATGGGTGACCACTCCTGATTTTATGGTCGTTCCATCTGCAAGACTGACCGTCATCCCTTGGGCCTTTGGTTGCAGGGGGATTAGGTGTTGGGCTGCAAATGTCTGGTCCACAAAACAACTGCAGGCACCTGAATCAATAGTTGCGGTGACTAACATACTCCTTCCTGGTAATTGGAGAGTGATGGGGAGAGCAAGGTGAGAAGAAGAGGTTCTAGACAAACTGGGAATACTGGTAGGCCTAGTGGTATAGCCTTTATGGTTCTTGGCAGGACAAGCCCTGACATAGTGCCCGGGACTAGAGTTGAGCGAACACCTGGACGTTCGGGTTCGGAGGTTTCCGAACGAACTTTAGGAAAAAGTCCGGGTTCGGCACCGAACATTGCCCGAACTTTATCCCGGACCCCGAATCCCATTGAAGTCAATGGGGACCCGAACTTTTAGGCACAAAAATGGCTGTAACAAAGTCCTGGCAAGTGCTAGAGGGCTGCAAAAGGAAGGAAAATGGGGGTAAGAGTAGGGCACATTGGCTGTGGACAGGCGGCTGCGCTTGTCTGTGATAACGCCCCCTGCCATGCTAAACACACGTTCAGACAATACACTGGCTGCAGGGCAGGCCAGCACCACCAAGGCATAAACGGCAAGCTCAGGCCATGTGGCCAATTTGGAGACCCAGAAGTTGAATGGGGCAGACCCATCAGTCAGTACGTGTAGGCGTGTACACACATACTCTTGCACCATGTTGCTGAAATGCTGTCTCCTGCTAAGACGTTGTCTATCGGCTGGTGGTGCTGTTTGTTGTGGCGGGCTGCTGACAAAGCTTTGCCACATTCCGGCCATGCTAACCCTGCCTTTTGAGGTGCTGGTGGTGGCACAGCTGCGTTGTTGGCCTCTTCCTCCTCCTCCTCCTCCTTTGCCTTCGCCTTGTGCTTCCACTGAGCACCCGGTGTCATTTGGGAATGCCCTCAGCAGCGCCTCTATCAGTGTGCGCTGGTAGTCGCACATCTTCCTCTCACGCTCCAGTGAGGGAATTAAGGACGGCACGTTGTCCTTGTAACGGGGATCCAGCAGGGTGGCCACCCAGTAATCAGAAGAAGTTACAATGTGGGCAACTCGGCTGTCGTTGCGCAGGCACTGCAGCATGTAGTCGGCCATGTGTGCCAGGCTGCCCACAGGCAAAGACAAGCTGTCCTCTGTGGGAGGTATATCATCTGTGTCCTCTATATCCAGCCACGCTCCAGTGATGCCCACGAGCTGCATTGGGTGCCACCCTGCTGCGGTTCCTCCTCCTCCTCATCTTCCTCGTCCTCCTCATCCTCCAGAACTGTGCCCTGGCTTGAATATTTTTGAGCTTGCCTATGCTGGTGCAGGAACCCACCCTCCGAGCCACTTGCGAATGACTCGCCTGATAACCGTGGAAATGACCCCACTTCCTCCTCCAACCCATCATCCTCCTGTGCCACATCCTCTTCCATCATGACCCGAAGTGTTTTTTCAAGGAGACATAGAAGTGGGATAGTAACGCTGAGAACAGCCATGTTGGTGGAGTACTCAAAACACCGCAATACGCTACACAGATCTCTCATGGAGGCCCACTCTTTGGTGGTGAAGTGTTGCTGTTCCGCAGAGCGACTGACCCGTGCGTGCTGCAGCTAAAACTCTACTATTGCCTGCTGCTGCTCGCACAGTCTCTCCAGCATGTGCAAGGTGGAGTTCCACCTTGTGGGCACGTCGCATATGAGGCGGTGAACCTGAAGGCCGAAGTTCCGCTGCAGCAAAGACAGGCAAGCAGCAGCAGGGTGAGAACGCCGAAAATGCGCACAGACGGCCCGCACTTTATGCAGCAGCTCTGACATATCCGGGTATTTTTTTTGAAAATTCTGTACCACCAAATTCAGCACATGTGCCAGGCAAGGGATGTGCGTCAAACCGGCTCGGCCCAGAGCCGCTACGAGATTTCGGCCATTGTCGCACACCACCAGGCCGGGCTTGAGACTCAGTGGCAACAACCACTCATTGGTCTGTTGTTCAATGCCCATCCATAGCTCCTGCGCAGTGTGGGGTTTATCCCACAAACAGATCAGTTTTAAAACAGCCTGCTGTCGTTTCCCCCTGGATGTGCTGATGTTGGCGGTGAAGGTGTTACGCTGAGTGGATGAGGAGGTGGTAGAGGAGGAGGAAGCACAGTAGGAGGAGGAGGCAACAGGAGGCAAAGAGAAATGCCCTGCAATCCTCGGTGGTTGAAGGACATGCGCCAAATGGCTAGCTGGCTCAGGCCCACCCACCACTATATTTGCCCAGTGTGCAGTTAGCGAGATATAGCGTCCCTGCCCGTGCTTACTGGTCCATGTATCAGTGGTTATGTGGACCTTGCCACAGGTAGACACCGTTCCAGGTGTATTGGTGACTATGTACCTGGTCATTCGTGCCCGTCCCTGCGATATAGAGCGATTGACGTGTGACCCGTTTATATCACCACCCACCCGGACTCGGTCGATCGGTAAACCGCGTACAGGAAGTTGGTGGCTCCTAACGTCCCGTAAAGAGAAACGGAGGACAACGGAGGAGGAGGATGACACGAAGGAGGAGGAGATGGTGGAGGAGTAGGTGAGTCGCATTGTGGAAGTGGCGGTTGTAGTCGTGTAGGTCCCCCTTTGCTGTCGTCCGACAAAATTTTGACTAGACAAACACCCTATTTGGGGTGTGACGCGTCCTCGATACCTACCCGT
>BLSH010490511.1:132786-150170 GCA_018402905.1 Glandirana rugosa | reverse complement strand
CATCCATAGCTCCTGCGCAGTGTGGGGTTTATCCCACAAACAGATCAGTTTTAAAACAGCCTGCTGTCGTTTCCCCCTGGATGTGCTGATGTTGGCGGTGAAGGTGTTACGCTGAGTGGATGAGGAGGTGGTAGAGGAGGAGGAAGCACAGTAGGAGGAGGAGGCAACAGGAGGCAAAGAGAAATGCCCTGCAATCCTCGGTGGTTGAAGGACATGCGCCAAATGGCTAGCTGGCTCAGGCCCACCCACCACTATATTTGCCCAGTGTGCAGTTAGCGAGATATAGCGTCCCTGCCCGTGCTTACTGGTCCATGTATCAGTGGTTATGTGGACCTTGCCACAGATGGCGTTGCACAGTGCACACTTGATCTTGTCCCTGACTTGTTTGTGCAGGGAAGGGATGGCTCGTCTGGAAAAGTAGTGGCGGCTGGGAACCACATACTGTGGGACAGCCACCGCCATCAGGTTTTTGAAACTGTCCGTGTCCAGCAGACAGAATGACAGCATTTCAATGCTGGCATTCAGGGCCAGGGATCACGGGTGGGTAGGGGGGTACTTCCTCTTTCTCTCCAGTGTTTGGGAGATGGAAAGCTGTAAGCTTCCATGGGACCATGTGGAAATGCTTGGGGACGGTGACGGACATGGTGGCGTTGACAATGTCAATGTAGAGGTGGAGGAAGAGGCCGAGGCAGCAGCAGAAGAGGAAGCAGGAGGAGGCCGAGACCTTTCTTGGATTTTGAGGTAATTATTCCAATGCAGCTTGTGCCTTGAATTTAGATGCCTGGTCATGGGGGTTGTGCTCAGGTTGAGAACATTTATGCCCCGGCTCAGGCTATCATTGCACAGCTTGCAAACCACTCATGTCTTGTTGTCAGCACATTGTCTGAAGAACTGCCACGTGGGGGAATGCCTTTGAGCTGCCTTTGGTGTGCTAGGTCCCTGTGTGTGGTGGGTAGTAGCGGGCCTACTGTCTAGGGGATGCTCGCTCCGCTTTTGCAACCTGCTTCCTCTTTTGCTGTGCTGGTGCCTCTGTGTGACCACCACCTCTTCCTCCAAACTGCACATGTCACTCGCATGACCCTCATTCCATGTGGGGTCTAGGTCCTCATCATCCTCTACATCATCTTCCACCCACCCTTCACCACTGCCCTCCTTGTCAGTCTGCACACTGAGGCAAGCTGCAGCAGTTGGCACCTGTGTTTCATCATCATCAGAGATATGTTGCGCTGGTTTTTACATGTCCTCATCCTGCAACAGAAGTGGTTGGGCATCGGTGCACTCAATGTCTTCCACATCTGGGGCAGCGCTATATGGATGGCCCACGGAAAGCACACCAAGAGAGTCATCAAAAAGCAGAAGAGTCTCTTGCAGGACTTGGGGCTCAGACTGCTTGGCTAATTTACAAGGGGCTGAGGTGAAAGACAGATGGCCATGGGGTTCAGGTGCCAACTCTGAGCTTTCATCAAGGGACCGGGAGGGAAACAATATGAAGGAACTGGAGGCATTGTCAGCCACACAATCTACTATTGCCTGTACTTGTTCTGGCCGCACCAATCGTTGAGGGGCATTCTGGCCCACCATAAACCGGTGAAGGTTCTGTTGGCTACCTGAGGAAGGTGTTTCCCTTGTGCGTGTAGCTGGCACACCTCGACCACGTCCTCTCCTTCCAGCAGAAGGTTCACCAACACCACCAACACCAGCAGCACCAGCATCACCAGCAGCACCATGACCACGTCCCTTATTTGCTCTCCTCATTGTGCCCGCAAATGTACTATGTAGCCCTATGTAAGTATTTATTAATACCTTTTTTTTTTTGAAAACACCAATGTAGCCGGACTTTTTATCTCACACCAACAGCTGCAAGCTCTCCCTTTAGAACTAGGAGATGGTTTTTGAACAATAATGTGTCACTTACAGCAACAGCTAGAACCTCTCCCTTTAGAACTGGGAGATGATTTTTGAACAATAATGTGCACTTACAGCAACAGCTGCAAGCTCTCCCTTTAGAACTAGGAGATGATTTTTGAACAATAATGTGTCACTTACAGCAACAGCTGGAACCTGGCCCTATAGGAGTAGGCAATGATTTTTGAACAATAATCTGTCCCTCTAAGCAGAAGCCTCTACCTAGTCCAGTCAGATCGTTGTGTAATGCAGGGTTTGATCTGCAATCTGTCACTCAAAGCAGCAGTATGTGAAATCTCAAATTACTCCCACAATCTGATCGTTGTGTACGATCCCACAATCTGATTGTTGTGTACGATCGTAACGATCGTTGTGTTAGGCAGGGTTTGATCTGCAATCTGTCACTCAAAGCAGCAGTATGTGAAATCTCAATTCTCAAATTTCTGCAATCTGTCCCTCAGAGCAACAGTAGTAGTAATCTCAGGATGCAGGATCAGATGTTAAAATGTCTGCAATCTGTCCCTCACAAAAACGCTGGCGGCTTCCTCTCCCTATACTATTCAGAGTCTCAGAGAGCATGTGACTGCAGCATCAAGTGACTCCAGCTTATATAGAGGCTGGGTCACATGATGTACTGGCCAATCACAGCCTTCCCTTTAGTAGGCATGGCTATGATGGCTACTAAGGGAAAACCAGTGAAACGTTTGTTGATTGGCTGCCCTGCAGCTATTCAACATGCGTGATCAACTACCAAGACCCGAACGTTTTTTAAAATGTCTGTGTTCGGGTCCGGGTCCCGGACACCCCAAAGTTCGGTACGGACCTGAATGTTACAGTCCGGGTTTGCTCAACACTACCCAGGACCTCCACAGTAGAGGCAGAGGTCTTGGTTCCGGCAGTGCTGCTTCTCTTCGGGGGTGAGCGAAGAACGAAGAAGCCCCAACTGCCTGGGTTCAGTCTTAGCTGGTGTAGCTGGAGGAGGAACAGCAGCCAGTGGTGCTGGACGGTGATACTGGGGTAGCGTCCCACGGGAACTTGGAGACCCTGCGGATCTCTCTACTCTGCGCTCCCTGAGGCACCAATCTATTTGAATGGCCAGATTCACAAGAGCATCCAGGGATTGGGGGACCCCTACATGGGCCAACTCATCCTTCAGGGATTCTGATAACCCCAGCCGGAAATGGTGACACAGGGCTGCGTTGTTCCAATTCGTGTCAGCGCTCCAGCGCCTGAATTCTGCCACATAGTCCTCAACAGAACGGCAACCCAGCTGGAGGGCATGTAATACAGCCTCTGTCGTGGCAGCCTGTTGGGGGTCCTCATAATGCTGGGCCAAGGAGTGGAGGAACAGGGCTAGGCTGGACACAGCTGGTGCTTTCTGTTCAAGCAGACGGTGGGCCCATGCTTGGGGTTCTCCTTGCAGGAGAGAGATCATGACACCCACCTTCGTGGCTTCCAGTGCAAATATATGTGGCTGGAGGGAGAAGTATAGCTCACAGGCGTTCTTAAATGCATGGAACTTGCTGCGGTCACCTGAGAACCGTTCTGGCAAAGGGACTTCGGGCTCTGGAGGCATGGCAACCGTGTGTGAGATGCCACTGCTGGAACTGGGGAGGAGAGTTCTTGAACCCGCTCCTCGAGCTGCTGATATCCCTCCTGCAGATTCCGAATGGCTCGTGTGAGTCCGGCCATATGCTGGCAGAGATCTCCATTGGAGAGGGTTCCTGCGCAGACTCAGACATGGCCGTCCGTTACTGTCACGCACCTGGTGGTGGAGTCTGCATTATGCAGGGAGCAATCTCTCTTACGACCCTGATTCCAGAACCCCTGGGTGCAGGCTGGGTCATCAACAGGCTGGCAGCGAAGTACACAGGGTTGAGACAGGAGAATGGTCATAGACAAGCTGGGGTCGGTGCAGGCAGAAGACAATGGGAACAGGAGACAAGCCAGGGTCATAGGAACAGGAACTATCAGGAAACATACTGCTGTAGGCATGGGTAATGCTGTAGAATGGACAGCACTGGCTGCTGGGCGTTACTAGCCGAAATAGAGCCGTTTGGCGCCATTTCCAGCACCTGTACGCACGGGCGCACGCAAACACGCACAGGTGCACATGAACGCGCACAGATGCACGCATAGGCTCACAGAAGTCCACAAAATAGCGTCCATTTCTTAACAGTTTGATTCCCAAGCATGTCACTTCATGTAGAGATGTTGTTTGTCCTCGCTATGTTGCTAAACATGACTCAGGGCCTTACCTAAATTATGTCTAAATGTAGTATTTATGTGTAGGAGGGTTCCACCACCATTGCAAATCTTGGCAGATACACTAGCTAGGCAATGGGGATGCCTGCCTTTACATGCACATGAACTTTAATGGCATCCCAGTCTCAGTCCCTAGGGTTCAATATTGAGTTGGCCCATCCTTTGAATCTATAACAGCTTCAACTCTAATGGGAAGGTTGTCCATAAGGTTTAGGATGTTTGTCTATGGGAGTATTTGGCCATTCTTCCAGAAGTGCATTTGAGAAGTCAGGCACTGATGTTGGATGAGAAGGCCTGGCTCACAGTCTCCGCTCTAATTCAGCCAAAAGGTGTCCTATCTGGTTGAGTGCTTTGTGCACTGGTCCAAATCATTTGGTGGAGGGGGGGGGGTTATGATGTGGGGTAGTTTTTCAGGGGTTGGGCTTGGCCCCTTAGTTCCAGTGAAGGGAACTCTTAAGGCATCAGCAAGACATTTTGGGCAATTTCATGCTCCCAACTTTGTGGGAACAGTTTGGGGATGGCCCCTTCCTGTTCCAACATGACTGCGCACCAGTGCACAAAGCAAAGTCCATAAAGACATGAATGAGGGAGGTTCGTGTGGAGGAACTTGACTGGCCTGCACAGAGTCCTAATCTCAACCAGATAGGACACCTTTTGGCTGAATTAGAGCGGAGACTGTGAGCCAGGCCTTCTCATCCAACATCAGTGCCTGACTTCTCAAACGCACTTCTGGAAGAATGGACAAATATTCCCATAGACACACTCCTAAACCTTATGGACAGCCTTCCCAGAAGAGTTGAAGCTGTTATAGCTGCAAATGGTGACCCAACTCTATACTGAACCCTGGGCTGCCATTATAGTTCATGTGTGTGTAAAGGCACATTTCCCAATACTTAGGACAATCTATTGTATATTACTTGTGGTACTGAGCATGGCTATGGACTTAGGGCTGGTTCACACCACAGCGATGGACAAGACATGTGCTCACTGCTCACTAGCTAAGTGGCTAGTAAATTCACCTGGCACCCAAAAGGTTGCTGGTCCACATCCTGGATATGCTAATGCTTGTGCTGAAGTTTATAATAAACCCCTGGTTGGGTTTCTCACCACAATCCAAAGACAGGCTGGCATTTTATTAGACTCTTGTCCAAATAGTCTGTAATGTAAGCAACTTATTTTGGGACTTTAAATTGGAAGCTCATTGCAGCCAAGGACTTGAACATTTCAAATGGTAGGGTTTACACTGCACAAGTACATCTGGCTAGAAAACTGTTGCTTGGCTCAGTGTTTCCCAACTTCAGTCCTCAAGGCATCCCAACAGACCATGCTTTCAGGATTTCCCTCAGATGAAACATCTGTGGTAATTACTAAGGCAGTGAAACTGATCAAATCACTTGTGCAAAATAATGGAGAGCCTGAAAACATGACCTGTTGGGGGTACTTGAGGACAGGGTTGAGAACCACTTAGAATTTTGTCCTGGAGTTATACTGATCTGATGAACATAGCCAAGGTTTAACATAGCAAATAGTATTAGGTATTGCAGGCCCTCAGGTGAAAGCAATTTGAAGTGACAGATTAAAAGATACTGGTGGATGTGTACTTCTATTGGGCGTGTGTCAGTGCTAGCTTATATAAGGGACTTCCGTAGGGGGTGCTGGTTTGGTCTGATGAGAGGTCAGGTTTTTTGCTGTGGTTTTTGTGGGAGAAGGAATGATATTTTGCTAATGACAAATGCCTTACTAGAGCTGTTTGTATGCTGAAATTATTGTGCATTTTTACCATCAAAAGTGCCTTGATCTGACCATGCTGTCCGATTGGGGTGTGTATTGTTTTTCTTACCATGCATTCTTCTAGGAGAAAATACTCCCCAATGTATGTGTGTAGAGGGGGTGGTGGGTGTTATTGTTTGAATATGTGCCTTTTTTTAACCACTTCAATACAGGACGTTTATACCTTCTTCCTGCCCAGACCAATTTTCAGCTTTCAGTGCTCTCACACTTTAAATGACAATTACTCTCTCATGCTACCCTGTACCCAAACAAATATTTTTTACACAAATATAGCTTTCTTTTGGTTCTATTTAATAACTTTTGGGGTTTTTATTTTTTGTGACATAAGTGAAAAAAAATGTTGAAAAAAACACTTTTTTTTTTTTGTATCTATGATAAAATAAGTAATTTTTGTTCATACATTTGGGCTAAAACCTATACTGATACCTATCTTTGGTAAAAATAACCCAAATAAGTGTATATTATTTGGTCTGTGTGAAAGTTATAGAGTCTACAAGCTATTGTGCCAACCATTGAAAATTGATCACACCTGATGTACTGATGGCCTATCTCATTTCTTGAGGCCCTGAAATGTCAGAAAAGTACAAATATCCCCCAAATGACCCCTTTTTCATAACAACAAGTTATTTCTCACATACAGCATATGCATAATTCCAATTACACTCCAAAATACATTCTGCTACTCGCCCCGAGTATGGCAATACCACATGTGTGAGACTTTTTCACATCCTGGCCACACAGAGAGGTCCAACATGCAGGGAGCACCGTCATGCATTCTAGGAGCAGAATTTTCACATCTAATTTCCTAACGACCTATTACAATTCTGAAAGCCCTGGAGCACCAGGACAATGCAATTACCCACAAAATGACCCCATTTTGGAAAGCAAACACCCCAACGTATAATCTATGAGGCATTATGAGTCTTTTGAATGGTTCATTTTTTTCCACAAGTCTTCGAAAAATGTGGAAATAAAATGAAAACGCTTTTACACAAGGTGGTCAATTTATAAGATATTTCTAACACATAGCAGGTACATAGCAAAAATTACCCCCCAAAATATATTCTGCTTCTCATCCCAAGTATGGTGATACCACATGTGTGAGACCTTTACACAGCCTGGCCACATAGAGAAGTCCAACATGCAGGGAGCACCATCAGGCGTTCTAGAAGCATAAATGACACATATGATTTCCTAACCACCTATTACAGTTTTGAAGGCCCTGCAGCAGCAGGACAATAGAATTACCCACAAATTACTCCATTTTGGAAAGCAAACATCACAACGTATATTCTATTAGGCATTGTGAGTCTTTTGTAAGGTTCATTTTTTTCCACAAGTCTTCGGAAAACGTGGAAAGAAAATGAAAACTATTTTTTTTCAAAAAGTGGTCAATTTATATGATATTTCGAACACATAGCATGTATATAGCAAAAATAACCCCCCAAAATATATTCTGCTACTCGTTCCGAGTATGGCAATACCACATGTGTGAGACTTTTTCACACCCTGGCCACATAGAGGGGTCCAACATGCAGGGAGCACCGTCAGGCATTCTAGGAGCAGAAATTTCACATCTAATTTCCTAACAACCTATTACACTTTTGAAGGCCCTGGAGCACCAGGACAGGGGAATTACCCACAAAATGACCCCATTTTGGAAAGCAAACACCCCAAGGTATATTCTATGAGGCATTATGAGTCTTTTGAATGGTTCATTTTTTTCCACAAAAACGTGGAGAGAAAATGAAAACGCTTTTACTTTTACACAAAGTGGTCAATTTATAAGATATTTCTAACACATAGCATGTACATAGTAAAAATTAACCCACAAAATATATTCTGCTACTCGTAGCGAGTATGGCGATACCACATGTGTGGTACATACAGAGGCCGTACATGCAGGGAGCACTGCCTGGCGTTCTAGGAGCATAAATTGCACATAAAATTTCATTCATACCTATCACATTTTGAAGGCCCTGGAGCACCAGGACAGTGGAATTACCCCCAAAATGACCCCATTTTGGTAAGCAAACACCCAAAGTGTATTCTATGAGGCATGGGCTGCAGATAGGTACTCGAGTACTCTGATGGGCTGCAGATAGGTACTCAGATATTCTGATGGGCTGCAGATAGGTACTCGGGTACTTTGATGGGCTGGAGACAGGTACTCGGGTAATCTCATGGACTGGTAAAAGGTACTTGGGTAGTCTGATAGGCTGCCGATAGGTATTTGGTTACTCAGATGGGTTGGTAAAAGGTACTCTGGTAATCTGAAGGGCAGGTGACAGGTACTCTGATGGTCTGGTGACAAGTACTCGGGTACTCTGATGGGCTGGTGGCAGGTACTTGGGTATTATGATGGGCTGGTGACAGGTACTCGGGTACTCTGATGGGCTAGTGACAGGTACTTGGGTACTCTGATGGGTTGGTGACAGGTACTCGGGTACTCAGATTGGTAGGTAACAAGCATTTGGGTACTCTGATGGGCTGGTGACAGGTACTTGGTTACTCTGATGGGCTGGTGACAGGTACTGGGGTACTCTGATGGGTTGGTGAAAGGTACTCAAGTACTCAGATGGGCTGGTGACAAGTGCTTGAGTACTCTGATGGGCTGGTGACAGGTGCTCGAATACTCAGATGGGCTGGTGACAGGTACTGGGGTACTCTGATGGGTCGGTGACAGGTACTCAGATGGGCTCATGACAGGTACTCAGGTACTCAGATGGGTTGGTGATAGGCACTCGGGTAATCAGATGGGTTGACGACAGGTAATCAGGTACTTTGATGTGCTGGTGACAGGTACTCGGGTACATAGATGGGTTGGTGACAGGTACTCGGGTATTTTGATGGACAGGTGACAGGTACTCAGGTACTTTGATGGACATGTGACAGGTACTTGGGTACTTTGATGGACAGCTGACAGGTACTAGAATACTCAGATGGGCAGGTGACAGGTACTCTGATGGTCTGGTGACAGGTACTCCGGTACACTGATGGACAGGTGACAGGTATTCGGGTACTCTGATGGGCTGGTGACAGGTACTCGGGTACTCTGATGGGCCGGTGACAGGTACTCGGGTACTTTGATGGGTTGGTGACAGGTACTTGGGTACTCAGATGGGTTGGAGAGAGGCACTCAGGTACTCTGATGGGCTGGTGACAGGTACTCGGGTACTTTGATAGGTAGGTGACAGGTACTCTGATGGGCTCGTGATAGGTACTATGGTACTTTGATGGGTTGGTGACAGGTACTTGGGTACTTTGATCAGTTGGTGACAGGTATTTGGGTACTCTGATGGGCTGGTAACCGGTACTTGGTTACTCTGATGGGCTGGTGACAGGTACTCGGGTACTCTGATGGGTTGGTGACATGTACTCGGGTACTCTGTTGGGCAGGTGACAGATACTCTGATGGTCTGGTGACAGGTACTCGGGTACTCTGATGGACAGGTGCCATGTACTCGGGTACTCTGATGGGCTGGTGACAAGTACTCGAGTACTCTGATGGGCTGGTGACAGGTACTCGGGTACTCTGATGGGTCGGTGACAGGTACTCGGGTACTTTGATGGGTAGGTGACAGGTACTCGGGTACTTTGGTTGGTGAAGGGTACTCAGGTACTCTGATGGGCTGGTAACCGGTACTTGGTTACTCTGATGGGCTGGTGACTAGTGTTGAGTGAACCCGGACTGTAACATTCAGGTCCCTACCGAACTTTCGGGTGTCCGGGATCATTGTGGGTTGGTGACAGATGGGTTGGTGACAGTTACTCGGGTACTCTGATGGGCTGGTAACTGGTACTTGGTTACTCTGATGGGCTGGTGACAGGTACTTGGGTACTCAGATGGGTTGGTGACAGGTACTCAGGTACTCTAATGGGCTGGTAACCGGTACTTGGTTACTCTGATGGGCTGGTGACAGGTACTTGGGTACTCTGATTCATTGGTTACAGGTACTCAAATACTCAAATGGGCTGGTGACAGGTACTCAGGTCCTCAGATGGGCAGGTGACAGATACTCTGATGGTCTGGTGACAGGTACTCGGGTACTCTGATGGACAGGTGACAGGTATTCAGGTACTCTGATGGGCTGGTATCCGGTACTTGGTTACTCTGATGGGCTGGTGACAGGTACTTGGGTACTCTGATTCATTGGTTACAGGTACTCGAGTACTCAGATGGGCTGGTGACAGGTACCTGGGTACTCAGATGGGCAGGAGACAGATACTCTGATGGTCTGGTGACAGGTACTCGGGTACACTGATGGACAATTGACAGGTACTCGGGTACTTTGATGAGCTGAGGCAGGTACTCGGGTACTCTGATGGGCTAGTGACAGGTACTTGGGTACTCTGATGGGCCGGTGACAGGTACTTGGGTACTTTGATGGGTTGGTGACAGCTACTCGGGTACTCAGATGGGTTGGTGACAGGCACTTGGGTACTTTAATAGTTAGGTGACAGGTACTCTGATGGGCTGGTGATAGGTACTCGGGTACTTTGATGAGTTGGTGGCAGGTAATTGGGTACTTTGATCGGTTGGTGACAGGTACTCAAGTACTCTGATGGGCTGGTAGCTGGTACTTAGTTACTCTGATGGGTTGGTGACAGGTACTCGGGTACTTTGATGTACAGGTGACAGGTACTCGGGTACTTTGATGGACAGGTACTCGGGTACTTTGATGTACAGGTGACAGGTACTCGGGTACTCTAATGGACAGGTACTTGGGCACTTTGTTGGACAGGTGACAGGTACTCTGATGGGCAGGTGACAGCTACTTTGATGGGGTGGTGACAGGTCCTCTTTATTAGGGGGGAATCAGTGCGCTTGGTGTGTACACTGGGCGGTAGCAAGCTGTTACCGCAATCTGGTGACAGGTACTCGGGTACTCAGATGGGCAGGTGACAGATACTCTGATGGTCTGGTGACAGGTACTCGGGTACTCTGATGAGCTGATGACAGGTACTCGGGTACTCTGATGGGCTGGTGACAGGTACTCGGGTACTCTGATGGGCCGGTGACAGGTACTTGGGTACTTTGATGGGTTGGTGACAGTTACTCGGGTACTCAGATGGGTTGGTGACAGGCACTCGGGTGCTTTAATAGTTAGGTGACAGGTACTCTGATGGGCTGGTGATAGGTACTCGGGTACTTTGATGAGTTGGTGACAGGTAATTGGGTACTTTGATCAGTTGGTGACAGGTACTCGAGTACTCTGATGGGCTGGTAGCCGGTACTTAGTTACTCTGATGGGTTGGTGATAGGTACTCGGGTACTTTGATGTACAGGTGACAGGTACTCGGGTACTTTGATGGACAGGTACTCGGGTACTTTGATGTACAGGTGACAGGTACTCGGGTACTCTGATGGATAGGTACTTGGGCACTTTGTTGGACAGGTGACAGGTACTCTGATGGGCAGATGACAGCTACTTTGATGGGGTGATGACAGGTCCTCTTTATTAGGGGGGAATCAGTGTGCTTGGTGTGTACACTGGGCGGTAGCAAGCTGTTACCGCAATCTCCCTCTCACACACGATCGGTGTGTGAGAGGGAAAACCCGGTAACAGCTTGTTACCGTGGTTTGTTTACATCATGTGTCTGGCTGTGATTGGACACAGCCGGTCACGTGGTAAAGAGCCAATTCCATTGGCTCTTTACCCTGATCGAAGCTGGGCTTTGTCCCTGGGGACGTGCAAGAGTGGCGTGCACGACGAGCACAGTAGTGACCAGCTGTGATTGGACACAGCCGGTCATGGGGCATGGTCTGTGATCGCCGCGCTGCGGCCAACGTCATATGACGTCAGCCTGGGTCACCGAAGGGTTCCTGCCGACGTCATTTTACAATGACTCGGTAGGGAACGGGTTAATATTGTTTTGTAATGCTTTATTAGAATGCCTGTTATTTATCTTCCTGTAATTTTGCAGCTAATAATGTGTGGGCGGTTATGCACCGTGAAAGTAAAGGTGCATCCACTGTAAGGTTTAGTACAATTTAAGATTGTAAGCTCCTATTAGCAGGGCCCTTCAAACCCAAATGCTAACTGTTTTGCTAGATGTGTATATACTGTAAATACGTTAGTGCCAGTAAATATGTACATACTTGTGTTTCTGCTGGCAAAATAAAATGAAATTGATTTTGCTTGTTGCTCTCTTTTGTAACTTTTTTAATTTGTTTTGGGAGGTGGTGGTTTTGGGGAAGTGGATTACCTTCCTTAGGGCCGGTTCACACTGCTGCAGTGTCCGAGATCAGATGGGTTTCACACCGCAGTGAAAATCACATTCTATGCAAATTCAGCCATACAGATATTATGGCTGAATTTACATTGCATCCTGAACAAACTCGCACAGGACCCTTTTTTGTTACGCAGCAGAATCAGATCACATGGGTGTTCACATCCATGCAATCTGATTCCTGTCTGAATTTGCAGTTTGCAGTGTGATCTGCAAACTGATTTGGGCATGTCATTAGCTTTCTTTTGACGCACCCAGCAGTTTGCATATGGCAGTGTGAACTGTCTAAGTCAAGTCCGATGCGGGAACCCGCAGTGGATTCACAGGGTTCCCACATCGCACTAGTGTGAACCAGCACTGATAAGTCATCTTTTCATTTATATTTGCATAGTCCTTACAGATATACATCAGCAGGAAGTGTAATGTGGCTATAAACAGGAAGTGCTGTGTGCACATGGGCTGGAAGCAATTGTGTGGTGACGCCAAATAAACAAATCAATGAACCCCACCCACACCAAATATAGCTCCCACATCCTCCCCTACATTGATCAAAAAATGTAATTTCAACTTGCTTGAGGCTATAATGTATTGTCCCCCCAATCCATACCAAGCCCTTTGGCTCAGGGATGGATTTTAAGGGGAAGTCCATTCCAAATGTTTTTACAAAACTGCAGGGGATCCCCCCAAAATCCACACCCTTTCTGAGCATGCAGCCTGGAGGTCAGGATGGGGGGACACGTGAAGGCCCTCTCCCCTCCTGGACCAAACCAGGTCACATGTCTTTAACATGAGGGGGGTGTGCTTTGGGGTGGGGGGCTCTGCTCCCCCCCAACCCAAAGCACCTTGTACCTTTGTTAATGGGGACAAGGGCCTCTTCCCGACAACCGTGGTTGTTGGGGTCTGTGGTTGGGGGGCTGATCAGAATGTGGAGGCCCCCATTAACAAGGGGGCCACCGAAACCTGCCCCCCCCATGTGAATGGGTATTGGGTACATTATACCCATTCACATAAAAAGTGTAAAAATGTTTTTAAAAATGGAGACATTTTTTGTCCAATCTTTTATGTTAAAGTGTCTCACGATGTACATCCATGGTCAAAAGGGATGGTCCCCCTGTTCAAGTAAAACGTATGTTCGACTCGAACATCGGGGGGTTGCCGAATCCCAAACATTATGGGGCACTCGTGAGAAATTTGAGCGGCCCATAATGCAGTGAAATTGTGGGGGAATACTGCCCACTGATTGGCCAAAGCATGCACATGACCTGCGTGCTTTGGCCAATCATAGCATGCCCTGCTGTGAGAGCCATGATTGGCCAAAGGGAGTCCACACCCACACAATATAAGGCCACTTACACAGCGGCCGAATACAGTGAAAACATTTGCGGGGATAGCAAAAGGTTAGGCAGTGGCATACAGTATAGGAATATATATGTACTGTATGATGTATATAATACGCTGCATTTGATGTATTTATTTATTTTAGGTACTTATATAGTGCTGTCAATTTGCGCAGCGCTTTAAATATATATTGTACATTCACATCAGTCCCTACCCTCAAGGAGCTTACAATCTAAGGTCCCTAACTCACATTCATACATATACTCGGGCCAATTTAGCAGGATCTAATTTACCTACCAGCATGTGTTTGGAGTTGGGAGCAAACTGGAGGACCCAGAGGAAACCCATGCAGACACAGGGAGAGCATGCAAACTCCAGGCAGGTAGTGTTGTGGTTGTTGCTAACCAATACACCACTGTGTAGACTATATACAGTGCATGCATGCTCGTATAAGGGTCTGGCATAGATTTTAAGAGGTACTCCACGCCATAATTAAACAAAAATTTTGTTAGGGGTTTCCCGCAAAGTCCGTATCAGGCCCTTCAGGTCTGGTATGGATTTTAAGGGGAGCACCATGCCAATTTTTTTTGAAAAATGGCATTGGTGTCCCCCAAAATCCAAACCAGACCCCAAAGCACCCTCCCCATGTTGAGGGCATGTGGCCTGATAAGGTTCGGAGGGGGCATTTTCACTCATCCCCACCCCCCTGCCATGCCAGGGCTGCATGCTCGGATAAGGGTCTGGTTTGGATTTTGGGGGACCACAACACTATTTTTTAAAAACTTGGTGTGGGGTTCCCCTTAAAATCCATACCAGACCTGAAGGTATATTTCAGGGAATCAGCAATACATTACAGCTGCGAGTGCTTTTAAATGACAATTTTTCCTTTTCAAATGTCGTTTTGCGGTGACACTGTTCTAAACACCACAGAGATCCATACTAAGGGGACCCCCCAATCATGATATTTAAAGGAATATTTGGTGTTTTTTTTTTTTTTTTTCACTTTAACCATTATGAAAACTACTGCTCCTGAAAAAAACTATCAATTTAAAACATTTTTTCTATTTATACATGTCCCCTAGAGCAGGACCCAGGTCCCCATACACTTTTTAGGGCAATGAACTTGCAATGAAGGTTTAAACAGAGGCATTTGAAAGTTGCAGGTTTGAATCCGATTGATAGATTTGGGAGCTCTAAGAAATTTCCCCTAGGGGGTGGTAAAATAATATAAAGGGGGGTAATATTAGGGCTAAGGCTGTTAAAATTAGAGAGAGGGGGTGGTAATATCAGTGCTAAGGCTGTTAAAATTAGAGAGAGGCGGTGGTATTATTAGGGCTAAGGCTGTTAAAATTAGAGAGAGGGGGTGGTAATATTAGGGCTAAGGCTGTTAAATTTAGATAGAGGGGGTGGTAATATTAGGGCTAAGGCTGTTAAAATGAGATAGAGGGGTGGTAATATTAGGGCTAAGGCTGTTAAAATTAGAGAGAGGGGTGGTAATGTTGTTTTTATGGCAATGAACTTGCATAGATGCATTAAATGGAGGAATTTTGAAGTCACAAGTTTGATCCCAGTTGACATCCAGTGTGCAGAACATGTGATCTGAGAGGCATCTTCCCAGGCAAAAAGAGCTCTAATGTGTGTAGATTTCCTCCCAGTTTGTGAGAGTCGAAGTCTTAATTTCCTTTAATTGGGAGTTATTTTAAGGCACTGCTGGAGTAGATTTGGGAGTTATAGAAAATCCGGGCCATATTGTAGCTGCTGACTTTTAATATTAGGACTCTTACCTGTCCTGGAATCCAGTGATGTCGGAACCCCGGTTAATGTCTCCATCGGCTGTTGGCTGCTGCCGCAGCCATCGCTACTAAGGGAGCTTCTGATATACCTCGCCGTGGTGAGGTCTGATGGAAGTGGGGACAGGGTATTCGCTCCCCCAAACGGCGTCAAATGTGGCACCGTAGGTGGGGGGGATCTTGGAAGACTTGCATATTTACCACCTCTGCAAGATAGACCTACAGCAAAACTACAAAATAATATATTAATTTGTAAAGTTGCATTTGTCTTTAGACTCCACGTTCTGTGTGCTCTGAGAGATGTCTTCCTGGATACCAAAAAGTTCCCCAGGAACGAAGACAGCCTTGCTGCCACCACTGTGTACCCTGCCCGGAGAATGAGATCACCGATAAATATGGTTGGTGCTCCTACATTTCACATTTTCTTCACCTTAGTTAATAGCACAGAGACCACTATAATGCAAAAATTCATAGTAGTAAAATAAATATTAAAGCTGATGTTTAGCTGAAACGTTTCCTACAGCTTTAGTCATATAAGTAACATTTAGGACTCATTTACACAGCAATAGCAGCACATATTAAACATTGTTAGGCACAACCCTTTGATTGCCCCTAAATGTTAACCTATTCACAGCCAGTGTCATTAGTACAGTGACATTGTATGTTATTAGCTCTAATCACTGTATTCGTGTCACTGGTAATGTCAGTGTCAGTTATTCAGTTACCTCAAAGTGTCCATTAGTGCCAGATTGCGCAATCCTACTATACAACGCTGATCACCGTCATTACTAGTATAAAAAAAAATCCATGATATATACCATTGTTTGTAGATGCTATAACTTTCATGCAAACCAATTAACCAGTTGCCCACTGAGCCATAGCTGAATGATGGTTACAGCACGGTGGGAAAACCCTGGGCGGGCGTCATATGACGTCCTCCAAGAATCACGCTACCGTGCGCCCCCTGGGGTGCGCACCCAGTAATGTCCATGACCGGCGGGTCTCCCAGACTTGGCATGTTACGCATCAGGGTAAAGGGCCAATGACAGCGGCCCCTTACCATGTGATCACTCAGTCCGATGGCAGAGCGATCACTTGTAAACAAACTGGAGCATTTATAAGTTTGGCTCCTCCCCTCTCCTCACACCAATTGGTACAGCGTGTGAGGAGAGGAGGGAGCAGGTGCAGCAGCGCTGTGGGCTGGATCGGAAGTGCCCACAGCGCTGATCTGTGCCCATCCCTGGATCATCCATCCATCCCTGGCTCATCCATGCTCTGTCCCTGGCTCATCCATCCACATACATGCTTCATTCCTGGCTGATCAATTTCGGGCTCATTCATGCTCCATCCCTGGCTCATCCATCCACATCCATGCTCCATCCCTGACTCATCCATCCACATTCATATTCCATCCCTGTCTCATCCAACCACATTCCTGCTCCATCCCTGGCTCATCCATGTTCCAGCCCTGGCTCATTCATCCCTGGCTCATCCATCCACATCCTTGCTCCATCCATGGCTCACCATCCACATCCATGCTCCACTCCTGGCTCATCATCCACATTCATGTTCCATCCCTGGCTTATCCATCCACATTCATGTTCCATCCCTGGCTCATCCATCCACATTGATGTTCCATTCCCTGGCTCATCCATCCACATTGATGTTCCATCCCTGGCTCATCCATCCACATCCATGTTCCATCCCTGACTCATCCATCCACATTCATGTTCCATCCCTGGCTCATCCATCCACATCCATTACCTACTCGGTCCCTTACCTTGTAGTTACACCTACCTACTCGGTCCCTACCTTGTACTTACACCTACCTATTCGGTCCCTACCTTGTACTTACACCTACTACTCGGTCCTCACCTCGTACCTACACCTACCACTCGGTACCTACCTCGTTCCTACACCTACCTACTCGGTCCCTACTTACTCGGTCCCGACCTTGTACCTACTCGGTCCCTACCTCGTCCTTACACCAACCTACTCTGTCCCTACCTTATACTTACACCTACCTACTCAGTCCCTACCTCGTACCTACACCTACCTACT
>BLSH010490511.1:112635-123986 GCA_018402905.1 Glandirana rugosa | reverse complement strand
CCCCCCCCCCCCCCCGCTGGTTTCAATGTCTGTATGTTACTGGTTTTGGTGGAGACTACTCTCCCTATCATCTTGGAGCAGGTGTTTGCCAATATCACATTTAATGCGTGAGAAGCTATTGAATGAAACCCTTTTCCCCTACACTTCTATACTGGAAACGATTGGTCAATAACAATCTCCTACTGCATAGAGACACTTACACGAATAGGGGATGTCCCAGTAAGTATGACAAGGTCTGGGCCAAATGGCTGGATAAGCCTTACATGGCATCTGATGCCCACGGGGGCTACTGACTACAATGTAATATTTTTCATATATAGGCTATGTGGGGCAGCTGTGGATAGAAGTGACATAAGCCTATTACTGTTACACTGCGTATGGGTTGATCGCTAATATCATAAGTGGTATGACTTAGTTTCCAGCTGATATTTTTATGTTAAATATTTATTTTTCTTATTCTGAAGAGCTCGCTGTTATGCAATGTGATTGAATCGTAATCTTGTATTAATATTTAGCACAATGCCTATAATGTTTTGTTTTGTTGTCTTGGTTGTTTGTTAAAAATGGAAATAAATAAAAAGATTTAAAAAAAAAAAAACATTTATACAACTATATGTTTATGTTTTTTAGTTGTTGTTACAGTTGTACAATTTTTTTTTGTTTCATGAAAGTTTTATTGCAAAGGATTAATTGTACATGAAACCAAGAAATGTGCATAAGATGGATACAGTCCTAATATACAACAAATCTAACATAGGGCTCCTATAGGGATCCAAAAGGTGCTCGTCTGCATCACACTTGTTGTCGTAATAAACATACCATTAGGCATTAGGGATTACACAAGGCCTAAGATCGATTGAGTGGCCAACAGATATCAAAACGTAACCCTATATGTTTGCCTGACCCAACACAGTCAAGGCTCTAATTGAAGCCAAGGCAGGTACGACAGGAGTTTTAGTTTTGGACAAGAATTAAAGATGGGAAACCTCAAAGGGAAGAGAAAGCTAGAAGGAAAGGCACAAAAGAGAGAAAAATCAGAAAGAGAGAGAGAAGAGAAAAAGGGTAAAAGAAGGGGGGGGGGTGGAGGGAAAACAGAAAAAGGCTAATATTATAAACCACCAACAATCGGTCAGTACATATTTGTTTCATTTTTTCTTCTTCTTCTTATCATTATTATTATTATGTGGGGCAGCTGTGGATAGAAGTGACCTAAGTCTACTACTGTTACACTGTGTATGGGATGATCGCTAATATGATAAGCGGTATGGCTTAGTTTCCAGCTGATATTTTTATGTTAATTGTTTCTTTCTCTTATTTTGAAGAGCTCGCTGTTATGCAATGTGATTGGATCGTGATCTTGTATTAATGCTTAGCACAATGTGTATAATGTTTTGTTTTGTTTTCTTGGTTGTTTGTTAAAAAAGGAAATCAATAAAAAGACTTACAAAAAAAACATGTAAGCAATTATACTTTTATGTTTTTTAATTGTTGTTACAGTTGTACATTTTTTTTTCATAAAAGTTTTATTGCAAAGGATTAATTATACATGAAACCAAGAAATAAGCATAAGATGGATACAGTTGTAATATTCAACAAATCTAACATAGGGCTTCCATAGGCATCCAAAAGGTGCTCGTCTGCATCACACTTGTTGTCATAATAAACATACCATTAGACATTAGGAATTAAACAAGGCGTAATATCAAGTGAGTGACCAACAGATATCAAAACTTAACCCTATATGTTTGCCTCACCCAACACAGTCAAGGCTCTGATTGAAGCATAGGCAGGTACGACAGAAGTTTTAGTTTTGGAAAAGAATTAAGGCTGGGAAACCCCAAAGGAAAGAGAAAGTAAGAAGGAAAGGCACAAAAAAAAGAGAAAAAGCAGAAAGAGAGAGAGAGAGAGAGAGAGAGAGAGAGAGAGAAGAGAAAAAGGGCAAAAGAAGGGGGGAGGGAACAAGGAAAAAGCTTAATAGTAAAAACCACCAACAATCGGTCAGTACATTTTTTATATGTTTCATTTTTTATTATTTGTTTTTCATTGTGTATTTTTCTTGTAAGGTCACCTCAGCACTGATCAAGCAAACACAGGCAGGAGTAGCAAGGCTTTAACTAAATTGCTTTCAAGCTTTCATGCATTATTTCTCACACACTATTTTTTTACACACTTACTGTACAGGCGGTCCCCTAGTTACAAACATCTGACTTACAAACAACTCCTACTTACAAACAGAGGGAGACAATGGGAATTGAGAGGAAATTTACCCATAAGAAGGGAAATTCACTCCTGTAAGAGTTCTTATGGGAAAAATGTCATTTTATCACCAATCTTTGTTTCCACAACAACCCAAAATGTTCAAAATCCAATTATCATTGGGACATCAAGTGAGGTGAAATCTTCTGAACAGAAACATAGACAGCAAAACAAACATTACAGGGGTGTTAACGTCCATGCTATCGAAAAAGCTTAAAAATAGTTCTTTTGACTGAAGCTATACTTAACCACATCAATACTGGGCACGAAAACCCCCTTTCCTGTCCAGGCCATTTTTCAGCTTTCAGTGCTATCACACTTTGAATGACAATTACTCAGTCATGCAACATTGTACTCATATGAAATTTGCGTCCTTTTTTTCACACAAATAGAGCTTTCTTTTGGTGGCATTTAATCACTAGTGGGTTTTTTATTTTTTGTGCTATAAATAAAAAATGACTGAAAATTATGTGAAAAAATGCTTTTTTCTTTGTTTCTGTCAAAAAATTTAGCAAATTAGTGATTTTTCTTCATAAATTTTGGCCAAAATTTATACTACTACATATCTTTGGTAAAAATAACCTAAAATCGGTGTATATTATTTGGTCCTTGTGAAAACTATGGTGCCAATAATTGAAAATTGATCACACATGATGTACTGAAGGCCTATCTAATTTATTGAGACTCTAACAAGCCAGGAAAGTACAAATGCCCCCCAAATTTTTGGAAAGTAGTCATTCCAAGGTATTTAGTAAGAGGCATGGTGAATTTTTTGAAGTTGTAATTTTTTCCCACAATTCTTTGCAAAATTAAGATTTTGTTTTTCACAAAATTGTCATTGTAACAGGTTATTTCTCACACACAGCATATGCATACCACAAATTACACCCCAAAACACATTCTACTACTCCTCCTGAGTATGGCGATACCACATGTCTGAGACTTTTTCACAGCCTGGCCACATACAAAGGCTCAACATGCAGGGAGAGCCGTCAGGTATTCTGAGGACATAAATTACACATCTAATGTCATGAAGACCTATCACATTTTGAAGGCCCTGGAGCACCAGGACAATGGAATTGCCTACAAAATGACCCCATTCTGGAAAGCAAACACCCCAACGAATAATCTATGAGGCATAATGAGTCTTTTGAACGGTTCATTTTTTTTTCAGTAGTTTTTGGAAAATGTGGGGAAAAAATCAAAACACATTTTATTTACACAAAGTTGTCCATTTATAAGATATTTCCAACACATAACATGTACATAGCAAAAATGACACCCCAAAATACATTCTGCTATTCCTCCTGAGTATGGCGATACCACATGCATGAGAGTTTTGCACAGCCTGACCACATACAGAGGCCCAACATTGAACTAGCACCTTCAGGCGTTCTACAAACACAAATTACACATCTCATTTCTCAAAACCCTATTACACTTTTGAAGGTCCTGGAGCACCAGGACAATGGAATTGCCCACAAAATGACTCCATTTTGGAAAGAAAACACCCCAATGTATAATCTATGAGGCATAATGAGTCTTTTGAACATGTCATTTTTTTCCAGTAGTTTTTGGAAAATGTGGGAAAAAAATGAAGACGCATTTTTTTTTACACAAAGTTGTCCATTTATATGATATTTCCAACACATAGTATGTACATAGCAAAAATGACACCCCAAAATACATTCTACTACTCCCCCCGAGTATGGCGATACCACATGTGTAAGACATTTACACAGTCTGGCCATATACAGAGGCCCAACATTGAAGTTGCGCCTTCAGGCGTTCTACGAGCACAAATTACACATCTCATTTCTCAACCATCTACCTATTACACTTTTGAAGGTCCTGGAGCACCAGGACAATGGAATTGCCCACAAAATGACCCCATTTTGGAAAGCAAACACCCCAACGTATAATCTATGAAGCATAATGAGTCTTTTGAACATGTCATTTTTTTTCAGTGGTTTTTGGAAACTGTAGGAAAAAAATTAAACCGCTTTTATTTTTACACAAAGTTGTCCGTTTATATGATATTTCCAACACATAGCATGTACATAGCAAAACTGACACCCCAAAATACATTCTGCTACTCCTCCTGAGTATGGCGATGCCAAATGTATGAGACTTTTACAGGTGATGTTTACTCATGGGTGTGACGGTCACTGACATGACATGTGATTGGCGATGGTCACTGATGGGTGATTGGCGATGGTCACTGATGGGTGACTGGTGGTGGTCACTGATGGGTGGTGGGTGTCTGGCGGTGGTCACTGATAGGTGACGGGTGACTGGATGTGGTCACTGATGGGTGATGGGTGACTGGCTGTGGTCACTGATGGGTGCCGGGTGTCTGGTAGTGGTCACTGATGGGTGTCTGGTGGTGGTCACTGATGGGTGGTGGCTGTCTGGCGGTGGTCACTGATAGGTGACGGGTGTCTGGCAGTGGTCACTGATGGGTGACTGGTGGTGGTCACTGATGGGTGACGGGTGACTGGATGTGGTCACTGATGGGTGATGGGTGACTGGCTGTGGTCACTGATGGGTGCCGGGTGTCTGGTAGTGGTCACTGATGGGTGTCTGGTGGTGGTCACTGATGGGTGGTGGCTGTCTGGCGGTGGTCACTGATAGGTGACGGGTGTCTGGCAGTGGTCACTGATGGGTGACTGGTGGTGGTCACTGATGGGTGACGGGTGACTGGATGTGGTCACTGATGGGTGATGGGTGACTGGCTGTGGTCACTGATGGGTGCCGGGTGTCTGGTAGTGGTCACTGATGGGTGTCTGGTGGTGGTCACTGATGTGTGATGGGTGACTGGTGGAGGTTACTGATGGGTGACAGGTGACTGGCGGTGGTCCCTGATAGGTGATGGATGACTGGCGGTGGTCACTGATGGGTGACTGGTGGTGGTCACTGATGGGTGACTGGTGGTGGTCACTGATGGGTGCCGCATGTCTGGCGGTGGTCACTGATGGGTGACCAGTGTCTGACGGTGATCACTAATGTGTGACAGGTGACTGGTGGTGGTCACTGATGGATGACAGGTGACTGGCGGTGGTCACCGATGGGTGATGGGTGACTGGCGGTGGTCACTGATGGGTGACTGGCGGTGGTCCCTGATGGGTGACTGGTGGTGGTCACTGATGGGTGACTGGCGGTGGTCACTGATGGGTGCTGCGTGTCTGGCGGTGGTCACTGATGGGTGAGGGGTGTCTGGCGGTGGTCACTGATGGGTGACCGGTGTCTGGTGGTGATCACTAATGTGTGACAGGTGACTGGCGGTGGTCACAGATGGGTGACGGGTGACTGGCGATGGTCAATTATGGGTGACGGGTGACTGGCGGTGGTCACTGATGGGTGACGGGTGACTGGCGGTGGTCACTGATGGGTGACGGGTGTCTGGTGGTGGTCACCGATGGATGACTGGTCACGGTCACTGATGGGTGATGGGTGACTGGAGGTGGTCACTGATGGGTGACGGGTGACTGGGGGTGGTCACTGATGGGTGCCGGGTGACTGGCGGTGGTCACTGATGGGTGACGGGTGTCTGGTGGTGGTCACCGATGGGTGACTGGTCCCGGTCACTGATGGGTGATGGGTGACTGGCGGTGGTCACTGATGGGTGATGGGTGACAGGCCGCGGGTGACTGGCGGTGGTCACTGATGGGTGACAGGCCAGGGTCAGTGATGGGTGACAGGCCACAGTCACTGATGTGTGGCGGTTGACACACCACGTTAACTGATGGGTGACGGGTGACACGCCACGGTTAGTGACAGGTGACACGCCACGGTCAGTGATGGGTGACACACCACGGTCACTGTCAGGTGACATGCCATGGTTACTGATGGGTGACAGGTGACACGCCAGGTCACTAACGGGTGACACGCCACAGTCACTGATGGGTGACACGATCACTGGCTGGGTGAGAAGCCACGGTCACTGACAGGGTGACATGCCACGGTCACTGACAGGTGACGCGTGACAAGCCACGATCACTGATGGGTGATACGCCACGGTCACTGATGGGTGACATGCCACGGTCACAGGTGACGGGTGACACGCCACAGTCAGTGATGGGTGACAGGCCACGGTCGCTGATGGGTGATGGGTGACACACCACGTGACTGATGGGTGACAGGCCACGGTCACTGACGGGTGATGGGTGACAGGTGCACTTTATGATGACAGTCTGATGACAGGTGCACTTTATGATGACAGGTGCACTTTATGGGGGCATATGGGGTGACTGTTGGGGTGACAGGTGCATTGGGGGGGCAGGGTGAAGTGTCAGTGTGTGTTTTTACTTTGCAGATCAGTAACTCACTGATCCCAGCTCTTCTCTCCTGACACTAGAAACTGTGTGAGGAGAGAAAAGCTGGTAACAGTGAGTTACCGCTCTGTTTACATTGGATGTGATCGGCTGTGAAGTGGATCACAGCCGATCACAAGGTAACATCCACCAGCCGGTGGCTGATACCAGTGTCGGTGACAGGCCGTGTTCCCTGGGAACAAGCCGCCACCGATTCACACGCACAGCACACTCCCAATTGCGCACATGCGCCGTGTGAATGGGGGATGTGCCATTTATGATCAGCCGTGACTTAGTCACGGCCGATCACATGGTAAACAGCCATGGCCAATGGCTGTTCACTCCCGTCGGTGACGCACCGACAGAGCCAGGATGCACGCGCAATCCCGGCTTAAAGGGATGATGTCATATGACGTCATCCCAGAACAAGAGGCTTACCGCTCTGCCGTCATATGACGGTGGGCGGTAGGCAAGTGGTTAAAAAATGTTCCTGTTCTGACTTACAAACAAATTCAACTTAAGGACAAACCTACAGACCCTATCTTGTTTGTAACCTGGGGACCGCCTGTATATAACTGCCATACAAAGAACACTGACCCATTTAAATCAAATTCTGCTTTATGGGAGCCTACACTTTATTTTCCCATTACAATCACGGAGGAGATATTACAAACAATCTAAATGTAACTTAGTTTGTGCTATGAAAACAGTATTCTTTATTTTTTACTTATTGTTCATGATCATACTTGAGGTGATAAAATAACATAATAAATTAGAACTGTTGAACTTTTTTTTTGATCATGTTTTCATTTTTATTATTGTAATTTAATATATTTTACACTTTAACCACTTCAGCCCCGGAAGGATTTGCCCCCTTCCTGACCAGAGCCCTTTTTGCGATTCGGCACTGCGTCGCTTTAACTGAAAATTGCGCGGTCATGCGACATTGTACCCAAACGAAATTTGCGTCCTTTTTTTTCCACAAATAGAGCTTTCTTTTGGTGGTATTTGATCACCGCTGCGTCATTTCTGATCGCCGCTATAAACAAAAGAAGAGCGACAATTTTGCAAAAAAAACCCAAATTTCTTACTTTTTGCTAAAATAATATAAAAAAAACTTTTTCATCGGTTTTGGCCAATTTATATTCTTCCTCATATTTGTGATTAAAAAAATCGCAATCGGCGTTTATTGATTGGTTTGCACAAAAGCTGCCACGTTTAGGGATGATGAGAATTAATTTCTGGGGTTTTTATTTATATATATTTTTTTACTAGTAATGGCAGCAATCTGTGATTTTTAGCGGTACTGCGATATTAGGGCAGACATGTCGGAACATTTTGACACTTTTTTGGGACCATTGGCATTTATACAGCGATCAGTGCTATAAAAATGCACTGATTACTGTGTAAATGGCATTGGCAGTGAAGGGGTTAACCTGCAGGGGGCGCTCTAAGGGTTAACTGTGTTCCCTGGGTGTGTTCTAACTGTATTTGGGCTGCCCTAGCAGGGGAAGGGAAGTGATCACAGCTTCCATGTAGAGAAAGGCTGTGATCACAGCCCTTCCCCCCTCACAGAACGGAGGTCCGTGTTTACTTACACGGACCTCCGTTCTTTCACTCCGGGGGGGCATCGCGAGTAGCCGGTGGAGATCGAATCCGCCGCACCCACTCCCTGGCCCTCCCCAGACACAGTGAGTGATCTGGCAGCCGCCGTCAGATGACGGCGTTTTGCACAGGAGAGCCACTCTGTCGCTGTCAGATGCTGATCGGCGGTCGGCAAGGGGTTAAGAATGAAAATATCAATTTTGTGTTGCAAAATATGCAAAACATGGAAAAGAGGTAGAATGATTTTAATTGTATGTGTTTATTATTTATTAATGTAGCACCCCCATAGTGTAGACATTTTTGTAGAGATGTATTTTTGCTAGGAAAGCAAAATTTAGTCAGGCCTGACAAAAAGTGCAGGCCTGTGTAATTTGATCTGGGCATGGGAGTGGCTAAGAGTAAGGTTGGAGATTACAGGAAAGGACAACCCTTGGGTACTCCTCCCCTTTGGTTCCAGAAAGTGCTGGAAAAAGGCAATGATGAGGAGTGTCACTTTCTGTTGTATGTTAAGGAGCCCTGCCTAATCTCCAACTGGGATTGGCAGGGGGCAGACCTCCCTAAATACAGTGATCTTCCCAGCAGGGGGAAGAGAGTTTGGGTGGAAGTGGTGAAGATGTATCAGAGGTGCTGTGGAGGCCTCTAGTCTGGGGGGTGACCTTGAGGCCTGGAGGTTTGGGTGCGGCCAGGAGTGGAGATGATACCTTGAACTGCACAGGGGAACAGGAGAACAGCAGAGGTGCTACTGAGGGCACTTTAAAGTATCCACTGGAGTTAGTGAGTGAAAGACCCTGGGAGCTGGAAGACAAGGCTGGAGCAGACTGTGAGTGAAAAAGTGGACCGTCAGGGGAAGGAGTGTCCCCAAGAGGAAATTAGGCTGGTGTGACCTGGAAGAAGGATGGGCTGGGAGTTGTAGTCATACAAATAACCAATCGCTTCCAGAGCTAAAGAGGTCCCCCGCAGTTGGAACAAGGCAACAAGGACATCAATAGCTATGAATACCAGGTGGATGCTGCCCTCCTCAGATGGGGTGATCCGAAACACACTAAGAAACAAAGACAAAAGGAAGACACAAACACCTAGTGCATTACCAGAGGCATTTATTCAATAAAAAAATATATAGGGGAGTTGCGACCCCCAATGGGCCATACAATTGGCATGAAGGCAGACACAACACAAATAAAGGCTGACGCATTTCGGGGGCGTACACCCTTCCTCAGAGCCACACTTATCTGGGCGCCAACTCCCATCGCTTTGGTGCAGGACTGAACTTTTCACACCAGACTGATTTGACTACACACCCAGTAATCCTTAGATCATTTGATCTCATTCTTATATAAGCGGTGGGAGTTGGCGCCCAGATAAGTGTGGCTCTGAGGAAGGGGGTACAGCCCCAAAATGCGTCAGCCTTTATTTGTGTCGTGTCTGCCTTTCATGCCAATTGTATGGCCCATTGGGGGTCGCAACTCTTGTGAGTATTCCCCTATACATTTTTTTATTGAATAAATACCTCTGGTAATGCACTAGGTGTGTGCACATTCCTTTTGTCTTTGTTCCTTGGGAGTTGTAGTCCATCAAAGGACCAGCTAGCATTAATGTACTTAGCTACACTCTAGGGGCCCCTGACCCTGGCCTGTAATGGGTGGTTCAGAAGGCCTGCCGACTGAAGTGCAGGCCTCACCGTATGCTAGCTGTGGTGAGGAAGAGGAGTAAAGTAGGCCTGATAAATTTCCTTTCAGGCTAAGTGAAGTGCTGGTGAGAAGTGAGAAGAGTAACGGTCAGCAAGTGAAGTGCAGAGGAAGTAGAAGTGTGTATATACAATCCTGTATATATTGAGGGTCCTGAAAACCAATCCATTGGGGAATGCCACAGTTACCCTTCTCCCCATCCAAGTTAATCCCCTAAATAAAACAACCAAAAAAAACCCAGTGCCCGCCTGTTCCGTAACTCAGGATGTGTGAGATATGGTGTGATTGAGGGCAGCAGAAAGGTGAACCACAACTACCAGCCACCCCTGAGGGGGCATATGGCTACATTAACCACTTCAGCCCCGGAAGGATTTCCAGCTTTAGGACCTGAGCACTTTTTTCAATTTGACACTGTGCCGCTTTAAGTGGTAATTGCGCAGTCATGCAAACAAAATTTGCATCCTTTTTTTTCCCACAAATAGAACTTTCTTTTGGTGGTATTTATTCACCTCTGCTCTTTTCATTTTTTGCGATATAAATAAAAAAGAAATATATTTTTTTTTTTAATTATATTTTCTATTTTTGTTATTAGAAAAATACTATCCACTAAATTTTAGTCATATATTTTTGCCAAAATGCATTCAGCCACATGACTCGAGTAAAAAAAAGTCAATAAGCGTATATTTATTGGTTTGCGTAAAAGTTATAGCGTCTACAAAGTAGGGTACATTTTCTGGAATTTACGCAGCTACTATTTTATGACTCATTTCCTGAGGTACTATAATGGAAGGGCAGTACAACCCCTCCCCCCCCCCAAATGACCCCATTTTGGAAAGTAGCCATCCCAATGAATTAGCTGAGAGGCATGTTGAGCCTATTGAATATTTTTTTTTGTCAGAAGTGATTGAAAAATGACAAAAAAAAAATATTTACACAAAGTTGTCACTGAAATTATATATTGCTCACACATGCCATGGGTATATGTGGAATTACACCCCAAAGTACATTCTGCTGCTCCTCCTGAGTAGAGTTGAGCGAACCTCTGGAAGTTCGGGTTCTGCTGGTCCGTCCGAACTTCGGGACAAAGTCCGGGTCCGGGTCCGGACGGAACCCGAACGATCGAGGCCTGGGCCTGGGCCTGAAACAGGGCTTCAAGCCTGCCTGGTCGTCTTGGGCTTGAAGGTCTCCAAGCGAGTTGAGATGAGTCCTCCTCGTCGTCTTACATGAAACCCCACATTAAGGTGTATATGGGTACCGTACACACTCGTTATATATTAAAGTCACTGTTGAAACACATTTATAAAAAAAAAACAGTAAAAAGTTAGTGAAGACTGTTTTTTTTTATAAGTTATCCGAGTTGTACGGAGAGTCGATTAAGTAACCCTACCGATGAAAGGTTTTACCCCAGTAAACCCCCCCCCCTCCCCAACATGACGGGAAGGTAATATCATGGAGTCCTTTACTCAGTATTTTATCATCGACGCATTTAAGG
>BLSH010490511.1:91864-108172 GCA_018402905.1 Glandirana rugosa | reverse complement strand
TAAGAGACAGCCTCTACCTAGTGCAGTCAGATCACTCAAAGCATCAGTATGTGAAATCTCAAATTACTCCCACAATATGATCGTTGTGTACGATCCCACAATCTGATTGTTGTGTACGAACGTACGATCGTTTCGTTAGACAGAGTTTAATCTGCAATCTCCAACTCTAAGCAGCGGTATTTGAAATCTCAAATTCCCCCAACAATCTGATCGTTGAGCACGATCGTAGCGATCGTTGTTTTATGCAGAGCTTGATCTGCAACTCAAAGCAGCGGTATGTGAAATCTCTAATTTCTGCTATCTGTCCTCAGAGCAACAGCACAGACAGCAGTAGTAAAGTAATCTATCTCAGGATGCAGGATCAGGTCTTAAAATGTCTCAAATCTGTCCCTCAAGCTTTCAGCTTCCTTTCCCTACACTAACCCAAGGAGCATGTGACTGCAGCACTGTGACTCCAGCTTATAAAGAGGCTGGGTCACATGATGCACTGGCCAATCACAGCCATGCCATTAGTAGGCATGGCTGTGATGGCTTCTAAGGGCAAACCAGTGAAACGCTTGTTGATTGGCTGCCCTGCAGCTTCTCAACACGTGGAGTAAAATAGCAGAACCCCGGACCGAACCCGAACAATTTTTGAAATGTCCGGGTCCGTGCCACGGACACCCGAAAGTTCGGTACGGACCCGAACGTTACAGTCTGGGTTCGCTCAACACTACTCCTGAGTATGGGGATACCCTATGTGTGAGTTTTTTTTGTGAGCTAATCCACGTACTGGACCCCAAAAACCAATCACCACTTTAAGGATTTTTAAGGGAGAAAATGTATGCCTTCACCCCACACTACCTATCATAGTTGTGGAGGCCATGAAATTCCCAGATAGCAACCCCCCCCCCCCCCACAATTACCCCATTTTGGAAAGTAGACACCCCAAGCTATTTGCTGAGAGGCATGTTGAGTCCATGGAATATTTTATATTTTGCCACAAGTTTCGGGGAAATAACAATTTATTTATTTATTTTTACACAGAGTTGTCACTAAATTATCTATTGGGGGGGCGGGGGGGGTTGAACTGTCCTGGCATTTTATGCCCAACATCACCCACTCTTCTAACCACTTGAACCACCAATTCTTTTCTGACACTTTTTGTTTACATAACAAATACTTTTCTTTGCTAGAAAATTACTTTGAACCCGCAAACATTATACATTTTTTTTAAGGCAGAGGCCCTACAGATTAAAATGGTGGGTGTTGCAAATTTTTTTTTCACAAAATATTTGCGCAGCGATTTTCCAAACGCAATTTTTGGGGAAAATAAACAATTTTTTGAATTTTAATGCACAAAAACACACTATATTGCTCAAATGTGTGGTGAACTATAAAAGATGATGCATAAACACCAAACATGAAATGCCGTGAAGCGACGACAAACTATATACATTTTTTAAAGCCTTCAAAAGCCTTTACAGGTTATCACTTTAGATCTGCAGAGGAGGTCTACTGCTAGAATTACTGCTCACAATCTGACATTCAAGGCGATACCTCACATGCATGATGAAATTGCTGTTTACTTACGGCACGAGACCGATGCACGCTAATTGCATATCCCTGCTTTAGATCTTTCCTCAGTCCTTAAAGCATCTGACCACACCAAGATTGGTGTGATAAGATGCTTTCCCAATAGTGCTGTTTATATCCGGCAAAAGTCACGAAATGCTCATAGCCTCCGGTTTCTTAGGCCATAGAGATGATTGGAGCCATTGTAATCTTCAATCAGCTCTATGGTCACCGGCTGCATTCTCGCATTCTCCGGTGGGACAGGAGAGCCTGAGAAGACCAGCAACATACTAGTACGCTGCTGGTCTTTGTTGGGCATATGCTGTAATGCTCTTTTTTCATGCGGCCAGTGGGTTAAATGAAAAAAAAAAGAATCAATCAGTGGGTATGCCCACCATTAGAAAACCGCCCTTTATCCTCCCACTTCTAATGGTGGGCATAGCCTCTTTCTAAAAATATATATCCCCGATTTCCACCCCTGCCCCTATGCTCCGGTACATATGCTCTTTTTTTAACTGTGGTGGTGACATCACCTCCAACAGTGCTGGAGTCACTGCTTTATTTATGGTGGGGGCAAACGCTGTTGTTGTCACCATAAATAAATCAGTGCTGCAGATGAATGGCGTACCTGAAAAGCAATAAACAATTAATAAAACACGGGCTAATTCACTATATCGCGAATATGTGATCGTGCTACGCCTAAAAATAATGCCCATTTAAGTCAATTAGCATATTAAATGGGCGATCGTGCAAACGCGAAATTGCGCTATTGCTGCAAATATGCCTTATTAATTGGCATACGTGGGAATAGCTGATGTCAATTGGGCTTGAACCTGGAGAATCCATTGAAGCTTTGTATGAACATGATTTGCTTGAAAAAGTGAATGGGAACTACTGCAGCAAAATGGAAAAAATAATGCTGAGTACAATGAAAGGTGTGGTGATGACATTGGTAGGATCCGAAACCTGTAGCTGTAACCTTTGAAGGTAACAGAAGTAACCACTACACTATAGAGTAGACCACAACCAGCCATAGAAAATACATTTACTAATCTTGTATTCTGTTAACTCTCTACAAATTAACTGCGGGCATGTTAACTAGTGTGTGATTATTCCAATTCCACACCATAATATTGTTGAATATGTACATACTATTGCATGCATTTAAATAATTCATAGCATGGTAACAAACTGAAAAGCATGAGCTAATTGGCAAATATGCCTTTACATATTTTCAGAATATAATGCTGAGTACAATGCAAGGTGTAGCGATGACATCGGTAGGATCCAAACCTGTAGCTGTAACCTTTGAAGGTAACAGAAGTAACCACTACACTATAGAGTTGACCACAACCAGCCATAGAAAATACATTTACTAATCTTGTACTCTGTTAACTCTCTACAAACTAACTGCGAGCACGTTAACTAGTGTGTGATTATTCCAATTCCACACCATAATATTAATGAATATGTACATACCATTGCAGCATTTAAAGAATTCATAGTATGGGACCAATCAAACTGATGTGCATTGGCTAATTGGCGAATATGCGTTCGCATATTTTCAGCATATAATGCTGAGTACAATGCAAGCTTTTAGAAGGTGATACCATCAATACCATTGAACTACTCTGTGGTAGTCATTGTACCAGTCAAACTTTGAACAGTCAGAATTGTTTGACATTCATGTCAGCTGGGATTACTACTGATCTGGGATGAGCTGAAGCTATTCACATGATAGAGTTGATGAGATAAGCCCAAGTACCATGTGATAGCTGGGGCCCAATCCCAGCTCACCAATCTAGGTAACCAAGCTGATATTAAAGTGGTGCCTCAGTACAGAAAATGTACAAGTCAGCAGCTACACATCCTGCAACTGCTGACTTTAATTATTAGGACACTATCCTGGAAGCTAGCGATGTTGGCACCCCAACCCATGTTTCCATTGGCTCTCAGGTGCTGTCGCCTCCATTGCCAATTCCCTACTGCACATGCACGAAGGGCACTGTGCTTTCTGAATGGCCTGGCAACAGGGAAGGAGGAGGGGTGACACATTTCTGCCATACCTCGCTGCAATGAGGTCTGATGGAAGTGTGGACAGGTACATGTCCAAAACAGGTACCTGCTCCCCCCCAAAAAGGTGCCAAACGTGGCGTCAGAAGGGGGAGGAGAGAGATAAGCAGAGCTTCCACTTTTGGGTGTTTATCTAAGGCCCCTTTCACACTTGTGCAACTTGTCCTGAGACTTAGGACTGCAATGTGCAATTCCCTTGCTTCTACCACGACTAGTTTTTTAGTCAGTCACTGTTGTCTGGGCGCTATATTGAATTTGATTCTGGGAGCATTTTCTCCCTCAGGGCTTTAGTGAATACCATTTTCACGCTAATTAGCGCAAATTTGCGATTTTGCGTGTTAAAATTTGCACGAAGGCAGAATCGCGCTAAAGCAAATGACCCCCAATGAGTCTTTTGAACATGTCATTTTTTTCCACAAGCTTGTTGAAAATGTGGAAAGAAAATGAAAGCATATTTTTCCACAGAGTTGTCCATGTATAAGATTTTTCTAACACATAGCATGTACATAGCAAAGACTGCACCCCAAAATACATTCTGATACTCCTCTTGAGTATAGTGATACCATATGTGTGAGACTTTTAACAAAGCCTGGCCACATACAGAAGCCCAACATGAAGGGGGCACTGTCAGATGTTCTAGGGACATAAATTCCAAATCACTTTTGTGAGACACTGATATGGCACTGATATACACTGTAGTGGCATGGATGTGGCACAGATAAGCACTGATGTGGCATGGAGGAGGCATTGATGAGCACTGACGTGACACATAAAAGCACTGATGTGGCATTGATGAGCACTGATGTGGCACAGGTGAGTACTGATGTGGCATGGATGAGCATGAATGAGGTTCAGATCACCGCTCTGGGCACTTCAGATTCAACCCACAAGCGCCGCTACACCAGTTCCCTCCTCTCCTCACAGGCTGTACCGAGGAGAGGAGAGAGTTGAACCAGACATGTGCTGGTTTGTTGACAAGTGATTGCTCCATCATTGACCGCTGCCATTGGCCCCTTACCCCGATCCTTTATGCGCCGGGTCTGGATGGCCCGATCATCACAGACACTTCCGTGTGCGAGCCCCAGGAAAGAAGGAAAATCTTCCATCACACATGCTTTTCTGCACATAAAATATAGAGAGCTAACACTTCCGATCTGTTCCGATCCGATCCTACCTAAAAGAAGAACTTTACAACCAGCAACTGTTAAGACAATAAACTGCTTGCTAAGAAATTTGTAATGAGCAACAAAGCATATACAGTAAATTGCAGTGGTCAGCACTGTAACATGCAAGACAGTGTAAATAATGCACTGGTTAGGACTATATACATTGTACCGTACACAGCAGAGCAGTTTGGACTATGTAACAATAAAATACAATGAAACAAAATAGATCAGTACTATGAAATGTACAGCATGCAATTTTTGCAGCCACTGAAAAAATTAGATAGCATGTTGTATTCATTGAGTGTCACTTAACCCAACCCATTTAAGTGAGGGGGGCCATGCCACAACCACCCTTCAACTGTGTGCATTCATGATTGTGGCACAGTGGGTGCGCACTGTGCCACTACCCTCTTTTATTGGTGGCTGGCATGTTCCTCTTTATTGATGGGCAGTTTGCTCCACAAAAAAAATTACAGTATGTTTCTCCACCACAAATACTACAGTATGCTGCTTCACAACAAACAGAGTATGCTCCACCAACATTACAGTATGCTGCTACACCACAAACATTACAATATGCAGATCAGAGTCTTCTCTTACTTAAGAGTCTCCCTTTAAATCGGGAGTGCCCATATAGATCAGGATTCCCTCCTTAGACTACAGGGTCCATCTAGATCATAAGTGCCCCTTTAGATCACAGTGCACATATGGATCAGAAGTGCCTCTTAGATCACACGGTACCATATAGATCAGGAGTGCCCCCTTAGACCATAGCGCCATATCGATCATTACTGCTATCTTAGATCACAGAGTGCCATATAAATTGACAGTGCCCCTTAGATCACATTGTCATATAGATCAGGAGTGACCACTTAGATTACACAGTGTCATATAGATCAGGAGTCCCCCCATAGATAACACAGTGTCATATAGATTAGGAGTGTCACCTTGGATCACATTTCCATGTAGATCAAGAATGCCCCCTTAGATTACAATGCCATATATATCAGGGGTGCCCCTTTAGTTCACAGTGCCATATACAGTATATCGGCAGTGCCCCCTTAGATTACAGTAACAGTGCCATATGCATCAGGAGTGCTCCATTAGTTCCCAATACAGTGCCATATACACCAGGAGTGCTCCATTAGTTCCCAGTACAGTGCCATATACATCAGGAGTTCTCTGATATACAGGTGTTTTGAGAAAGGGACCCATTTTTAGCTGCCATCAGTACTGGAAAAGAGGGTAAATCTCCCAATGGATACACTTGTTCCCATGAAAACTGACTAGCAGTACAATGAATGAGACACACATGGCAAAAAAAAAAAGAAGAATAAAAGTGGCTTTAAATCTCCCCTACTCTATTCAAAATAATAAAATATTTACTTTAGATATAATTGTATGTCACTGCTTTAAAACACTTTTTACAAAATATAAACTATTATTTTCTCTAAAAGCAACTATTACATTTATAAACATTGCAAAAGATTTGTACACTTTATAATAATTGCTCTTCAAATCCCAGGTAAGCAAAAAATATCTTCCCAAATGAGAATAAGACTGGGGACCGATGCAACACACCCTCATGAGACACTGGATACTAGGATAAAAACCTCTTTTAATCCATGTATAGTTACACTATAGTGCAATCAACAGAAATACACTGATCTTGTAATATTATTTATTGAAATGTCAAGACAAAATGAACAATTATGAGCAGCATTATTATTGTTATTATTATTATCATCATTTTTATTATTATTTCATTTGAAAAGTGAGCTTAAAGGTACATTAAAGCATATAGCATAATTTTCTATCTATTTTGAAAAATCTAAGAGACGATCAATCTTTAATAATGTACATAATATACTCTTCACAATAAAATACCTTCAGGTAATTTTAAATATACATTGCTCAATTTTATGAATTGCCATATAGTGCTATGATGGAACTTTTAAAATGGCTTATTTACAACTTGAGCTAATTTACTTTATATATCATTCAGAATAAAATGGTTGACAGACAGGAAGATAGCCTATGTGCACTCCAGTGGTTGCAAACAAACATGTAGATTTCAGCATCTCCTGTGATGAGAAAGGTTAAATGAGGTTAATTGGAAGCTCAGAATTAAAACTTCTGACTATCGTTATCACACAAAAAAGAATTAAAAAAAAAAAAAAAAAGAATTAAAAAAAAAAATCTAAAAAATATCAATCATTGTCCTTATTGTAGTAGATATTGAACAAATATCAAATACAGAGTTTTGCCCATTGGGACTTTAGATGAGGTGCCACACAACCAGTAATAAAAACATAGTACAGGCTTATTGAGTATGCCAGCAATAGAACTGGGAAAAGATGTAATAATGCCAAACAGTTGGCCCATTACATAGTTGCATCCAGTCATCAAATAATGCATGCTAATTGTGTCATAGCATCTATGGTGACCCAACGCATTTCATTAGTTCAGTATCACTCTTCAGGGGTTGATGCATAGACATGATCTATAAAGTAAAATGGTTAAAAGAAATAACATAACATTGAACATGGAAATGTGTCAGGTAGATTGAATTGTGGGAATCAGACTAAGGGATCCATACTCACAAAGATGCAACGCTGGAGACATCTGACCCAGGAGCTGTGGGTAAAGGATCCAAATATGGGCCAGCAGAGCAAAACAGGACAGATGAAAAATGGGCAAACAGGACAGTCCAGCATGGACTGCCAGGATGGTGACTAGAAAAAAATACTGTATAAAGGTGATGATGTGCACTAATAAATTAGGAAAAAATGAAAAATGATGAAAAGGTAAAAAATGTGTGCAAAAATATTAAAATAATGATTGAATGGCCAGAAGCAGCCACGTGGTACAATTGGGAATGGTGAAAATGACCTGCACAGCTGGATTGAATGAGAATCCACATGTGAAACGAAGTATATCTGTTTCAAAGCTTTCACTATCTGCTTTGACAAAGGTCAGGACAGGTGTCAGAGTAAATGTAATGCAACAAAAGGACAAGGAGGTTCCCTTACCACAAACTGTTCTACCTGTCTATGGCACAGAGAAAAATGTAACCACTTGCCAACCGCCGACTGCAGTCTGACGGCAACAAGATGGCACAATATCGCAAACCGCCCCCATATGATGGCGGCTGCAAGATCCTGCACTGTGAGCGCTCGCACGCTCACTGTGTTCTGGGGGAGCCAGGGAACTGGTAGGGCGGACTCTATTGCAGCTGGCTACCCGCGATGCCCCCCCCCCCCCCTGCAGTATAAGGACAGAGGTCCATGTGAGTAAACACAGATTTCCATTCTGACAGAGGGGGAAGGGCTGTGATCACAGGCTTCCTGTATATGGAAGCCGTGATCACTCCCCTCCCCCGGCAGCCCAGCCCCTATATAGTTAGAACACACCCAGGGAACACAGTTAACCCTTAGCGCACCCCTGCAAGTTAACCTCTTCACTGCCAATGGCATTTACACAGTAATCAGTGCATTTTTATAGCACTGATCGCTGTATAAATGCCAATGGTCCCAAAAAAGTGTCAAAATGGTCCGACATGTCTGCTGCAATATTGCAGTACCAATAAAAATCACACATCACCACCATTACTAGTAAAAAAAGAAAAACAAAAAAAACCCCATAAATGAATTCTCATGGTTTGCAAACGAGGCAACTTTTGCGCAAACTAGTCAATAAACGGCGATTGCAATTTTTTTTACCAAAAATATGAGGAAGAATATAAATCGACCAAAACCGATGAAAAAAAATGTTTTTTTATAATTTTTTTTTTATTTGTATTTTAGCAAAAAGTAAGAAATGTGGGTTTATTTGCAAAATTGTCACTATTCTTTTGTTTATAGCGGTGATCAGAAATGACACAAAGGGGATCAAATACCACCAAAAGAAATCTCTATTTGTGGGGAAAAAAGGATGCAAATTTTGTCTGGGTACAACGTCGCACGACCACGCAATTGTCAGTTAAAGCGACACAGTGCCGATACGCAAAAAGTGCTCTGGTCCTAAAGTGTGAAATCCTTCTGGGGCTGAAGTGGTTAAAGCTAAACTCTAGGCAGATATAAAAGATAGAAATTAAGTCATCTCTATAATCAATATAACATACATCGTTAAATCTATTTTTTTTTTTCCAATAACATTTTTATTGAGCAAAAGAGTGTGTAACAGAATAACAAACAGTTCATTATACATTACATCGAGAAAATAATCACACATTAATGATTTATGGTCAAGGTACATGTTCAGTCACATCCATCTTCATAAAACCTCCATAAGAAGTATCTTAACAACAAGCAACTGCAGTCACATGTTAACTCTGTCCCTACCAGGGATAACAGCTTTTCTTTCCATCCCTACTATACTTCCTCTGAGTGGGATGTTCCTAAAGTGGAGAGGGATGGGGGATAATTCGGCAAGTGCGGCCTAAGTAAGAAATGGGGGTAAATGGGGTGGGAGACTGACTAGCTTCCCGTGTCCCCCAGCCACTTTCCCCCTATTGTTGCTTCATGGAAAGAGAGAGAAAAAAGGAGGGGGGGAGAAAAAAAAAAAAAGAGGGCATGCATAAAAGCCTATAGTCTGTACAGTCCGGTTGTCACCGGGTTCCTCCCACCTCAGGAGACACAGGAAAGATGCATTATCTCCAGTGGTTATACCACTGAGAGCTTTAATTACCATGCGTATCCAGGTCTTTACCGACATATAAGCAGTCTAGACTGTGTCTTTTAGCAATTCTAGACAAGTGCTAGATTTCCGAAAAGTATGCCACTCGGCCCAAGTATTTGTGTAGACTGATACTCTGTCTTGAGCTGTAAAGATTAATTCTTCCATACTACTAATTTGGTCGACTCGATTGACCCATTCCTTCCAGGTGGGGGGCGAGGTATCCCTCCAACGCTTTGGAAGGGCCCTTCTCTCCGCATTGATCATGTGTATGGCAATCACTTTACGATAGGTCTTTTTAGGGATTTTAGAATGATTTAGTAGGTATTGGGCCGGCGTGAATTCCAAAGGGAGTGAGGAGATCGTTGTGGTGAGATTATGGACCTTGCTCCAGAAGGGTTGGATCCGTGGGCAGGACCACCAAATGTGAATAAAGGACCCCTGCTCTGTCCCACATCTCCAACAGCGGCCACTTACCGTCGGGTAGATCTTGTGGAGCAGATCAGGAGTCCTGTACCACCTGGTTTTGATCTTGTATCCATTTTCTTGGGTTTGTACGTTCAATGAACCTTTATGCATATAGAAGTGGATCCGCTCCCACCCTTCATCCTCAATCTCTGTGCCCAAAGCAGATTCCCAAAAAGCGCGATCTTGTTCCAAAATCAGGGAACATGGATGAATATATCACAGAGATCACATGCTTTTGGGGTGTTGTTCTCGAGCAGAGCGACTCAAACATTGTGAGGTCTCTGGAAAAGTTTTGTCTGCGTGTTGGGTGATCTAGAAAATGTTTTAATTGGATGTAACTCCAGAGAGGGAATTTTGCGTTATTTGAAGCTTCCACCAGGTCCTTATGGCATTTAAATTTTTTAGCAAAGATGCGTTGGTAAGGCCATTCCTCTATCAGAAAAGGCCCCGAGAGTCCTGGGGGGAAGTCTGGGTTGCCCTTTATTGGTGTAATCGGGCATTGTTTGTGGGATACACCATGTCTGTTGCATGACTTATCAAAAATTTGGAGGGTTGCCCCAATTAGGGGATGTGCAAGAAGATTAGGATCTATATTATCTTTGGAAAGCCAGGGGAGGTCTCCTATCTCTCCCTGAACCAAGGAATTTTCCAGCTTTACCCAGCTTTTGCACCCTGAATGCACCTTCCAGTCAACCACCCGCACCAAGAGGGAAGCCCAATGGTACCTTTGTAAGTCAGGTAGGCCAATGCCTCCTTTGCTAAATCTATTTTTGTTACTGTAAGTATCCAGATTCGCGTAAAGAATCAGCCTCTTGCTGGACTGGATTGTGAGAAGAAATAAAGAGCACAAGTAGCCAATTAGTGTATGTGTTTACAAGAAACATGTGGTTAGGAGGAAAGATAAGGAATCAGAGTGATCAAAAGATATGCTCATGCAAGCAAACTTATAGACATGAGCATCTCCTGTGATAACAAAATGATCATTGAGGTTAATTGGAGACTGAGAATTATAACTTATGCTTATCGTTATCACTAGAGTTGACACCTGGATGTTCGGGTTCGGCGGGTCTGGCCAAACTTCGCGAAAAAGTTTGGGTTTGGTACCGAACTTGACCCGAACTTTACCCCGAACCCCATTGGGGACCCGAACTTTTCACACAAAAATGGCTGTAAAAAAGTCCTGGCAAGTGCTAGAGGCCTGCAAAAGGAAGTAAAATGGGGGTAAGAGTAAAACAAGTGCCCTACAAAAAAATTGGGATATGGAAAATAACTTAACCACTTCAGCCCCGAAAGGATTTCACACTTTAGGACCAGAGCACTTTTTGCGATTCGGCGCTGAGTCGCTTTAACTGACAATTGCGCGGTCGTGAGACATTGTACCCAAACGAAATTTGCGTCCTTTTTTTCCCACAAATAGAACATTCTTTTGGTGGTATTTGATCACTGCTGCGTCATTTCTGATCGCCGCTATAAACAAAAGAAGAGTGACAATTTTGCAAAAAAACCCAAATTTCTTACTTTTTGCTAAAATTCAAATCCAAAAAAATATAAAAAACCATTTTTTTTCATCGGTTTTGGCCAATTTATATTCTTCCTCATATTTGTGATAAAAAAAATTACAATCGGCGTTGATTGATTGGTTTGCGCAAAAGTGGCCGCTTTTACGGATGATGAGAATTAATTTCTGGGGTGTTTATTTATTTATTTTTTTACTAGTAATGGTGGTGATCTGCGATTTTTAGCGGTACTGCGATATTGCAGCGGACATGTCGGAACATTTTGACACTTTTTTGGGACCATTGGCATTTATACAGTGATCAGTGCTATAAAAATGCACTGATTACAGTGTAAATGCCATTGGCAGTGAAGGGGTTAACCTGGAGGGGGCGCTCTAAGGGTTAACTGTGTTCCCTGGGTGTGTTCTAACTGTGTGTGGGCTGGCCTGGCTGGGGGAAGGAGGTGATCACGGCTTCCATATAGCGGAAGGCTGTGATCACAGCCCTTCCCCCTCTCACAGAATGGAGATCCGTGTTTACTTATACGGACCTCCATTCTTTCACTGCGGGGGGGCATCACGAGTAGCCGGCGGAGATCGAGTCCACCGCACCCGCTCCCTGGCACCCCCCAAACACAGTGAGCCAGAGAGCGTGCCTCCGGCAGCGCGTGCGCGCTCACAGTGCATGATATCGCAACCGCCGTCGTATAACGGCGGTTTGCGATATCGAGCCACCTTGTTGCCATCAACCTGCGGTTGGTGGTCAGCAAGTGGTTAAAATCAAATAAAAAAAAATAAAAATGGGAAGGGGTGGATGTGGAGTAGGAGCCTAGAGGTTGACTAGGCCGTGACCATGGCAGTGTAGGTGGAAGTGGCGGTGGTGGAGGAGGAGGAGGAGGAGGTAGCCAACACTTTTTGTTGTTTGCTTGTTTGTTTTTTCTAATTGGGGTAGCCCCCAAAATATTGAGGCATATTCAAAAAAACAAGTATACCAATGGCTGTGTGAGGCCGGTCTAAATGTCTATTCTGCCCAAGGTACAGACAAGTCTTGTGGGATCCATGCCTGGTTCATTTTAATAAACGTTAGCTTGTCCACGTTGACTGTGGACAGGTGGCTGCGCTTGTCTGTGATAACGCCCCCTGCCGTGCTAAACACACGTTCAGACAATACACTAGCTGCAGGGCAGGCCAGCACCTCCAAGGCATAAAGGGCAAGCTCAGGCCATGTGGCCAATTTGGAGACCCAGAAGTTGAATGGGGCAGACCCATCAGTCAGTACGTGTAGGCGTGTGCACACATACTCTTCCACCTTGTTGCTGAAATGCTGCCTCCTGCAAAGACCTTGCCTATCAGCTGGTGGTGCTGTTTGTTGTGGCGGGCTTCTGACAAAGCTTTGCCGCATTTCGGCCATACTAACCCTGCCTTCTGAGGGGCTGGCTGTGCCACAGCTGCGTTGGCGGCCTCTTCCTCCTCCTCCTCTGCCTTCACCTTGTGCTTCCACTGAGCCCCCGGTGTCATTTGGGAATGCCCTCAGCAGGGCGTCTATCAGGGTGTAGTCGCGCATATTCCTCTCACGCTCCAGTAAGGATGGCACATTGTCCTTGTAACGGGGATCCAGCAGGATGGCCACCCAGTAATCAGAACAAGTTACACTCGGCTGTCGTTGCACAGGCACTGCAGCATGTAGTAGGCCATGTGTGCCAGGCTGCCCAGAGGCAAAGACAAGCTGTCCTCTGTGGGAGGTGTATCATCTGTGTCCTCCGTATCCCCCCAGCCATGCTCCAGTGATGCCCACGAGCTGCATTGGGTGCCACCCTGCTGCGGTTCCTCTTCCTCCTCCTCATGATGATCTTCCTCGTCCTCCTCATCTTCCAGAACTGGGCCCTGGCTTGAATATTTTTTACCTGACCTATGCTGGTGCAGGAACCCACCCTTCCATCATCGTCCGAAGTGTTTTTTCAAGGAGACATAGAAGTGGGATAGTAACGCTGAGAACAGCGTCATCGGCACTGGCCATGTTGGTGGAGTACTCAAAACACCACAATACAGTACACAGGTCTTGCATGGAGGCCCACTCGTTGGTGGTGAAGTGGTGCTGTTCCGAAGAGCAACTGACCCGTGTGTGCTGCAGCTGAAACTCCACTATTGCCTGCTGCTGCTCGCACAGTATCTCCAGCATGTGCAAGGTGGAGTTCCACCTTGAGGGCACGTCGCATAGGAGGCGGTGAGCGGAAAGGCCGAAGTTCCGCTGCAGCGCAGACAGGCGAGCACTTTCTGCAGCAGCTCTGACATATCTGGGTAGTTTTTTAGAAATTTCTTTACCACCAAATTCAGCACATGCGCCAGGAAAGGGATGTGCGTCAAACCGGCTAGGCCCAGAGCCGCTACGAGATTTCACCCATTGTCGCACACCACCAGGCCGGGCTTGAGGCTCAGTGGCAACAACCACTCATTGGTCTGTTGTTCAATGCCCGTCCACAGCTCCTGCGCAGTGTGGGGTTTATGCCCCAAACATATCAATTTTAAAACAGCCTGCTGTCGTTTCCCCCTGGATGTGCCGACGTTGGTGGTGAAGGTGTTACGCTGAGGGGATGAGGAGGTGGTAGAGGAGGAGGAAGCGCAGTAGGAGGAGGAGGCAACAGGAGGCAAAGAGAAATGCCCTGCAATCCTCGGTGGCGGAAGGACATGCGCCAAATGGTTAGGTGCCTCAGGCCCACCCGCCACTACATTTGCCCAGTGTGCAATTAGCGAGATATAGCGTCCCTGCCCGTGCTTACTGGTCCAGGTATCAGTGGTTATGTGGACCTTGCCACAGATGGTGTTGCGCAGTGCACACTTGATCTTGTCCCTGACTTGTTTGTGCAGGGAAGGGATGGCTCACCTGCAAAAGTAGTGGCGACTGGGAACCACATACTGTGGGACAGCCACCACCATCAGGTTTTTAAAAATGTCCATGTCCACCAGACGGAATGACAGCATTTCAAAGGCCAGAAATTTGGAAATGCTGGCATTCAGGGCCAGGGATTGCGAGTGGGTAGGGGGGTACTTCCTCTTTCTCTCCAGTGTTTGGGAGATGGACAGCTGTAAGCTTCCATGGGACCATGTGGAAATGCTTGGGGACGGTGGCGGACATGGTGGCGTTGCTGTCACTTGCTCTGTTTGCTGGATGGCAGGTGACACTGGCACTGTAGAGGTGGAGGAAGAGGCCGAGGCAGCAGCAGAAGAGGAAGCAGGAGGAGGCCGAGACCTTTCTTGGATTTTGAGGTAATTATTCCAATGCAGCTTGTGCCTTGAATTTAGATGCCTGATCATGCAGGTTGTGCTCAGGTTTAGAACATTTAAACCTCGCCTCAGGCTATCATTGCACAGCGTGCAAACCACTCATGTCTTGTCGTCAGCACATTGTCTGAAGAACTGCCACGCGGGGGAATGCCTTTGAGGTGCCTTTGGTGTGCTAGGTCCCTGGGTGCGGTGAGTAGTAGCAGGCATACTGTCTAGGGGACGCTCGCTCCGCTTTTGCAACCTGCTTCCTCTTTTGCTGTACTGGTGCCTCTGTGCGACCACCACCTCTTCCTCCAAACTCCACACGTCACTCGCATGACCCTCTTTCCATGTGGGGTCTAGGACCTCATCATCCTCCTCCACATCATCTTCCACCCACCCTTCACCACTGCCCTCCTTGTCAGTCTGCACACTGAGGAAAGCCGCAGCAGTTGGCACCTGTGTTTCTTCATCATCAGAGACGTGCTGCGCTGGTGTTTCCATGTCCTCATCCTGCAACAGAAGTGGTTGGGCATCAGTGCACTCAATGTCTTCCACTTCTGGGGCAGGGCTATGTGGATGGCCCAAGGAAAGCGCACCAGGAGAGTCATCAAAAAGCATAAGAGTCTGTTGCACGACTTGGGGCTCAGACTGCTTGGCTAATTTACAAGGGGCTGAGGTGAAAGACAGATGGCCATGGGGTTCAGGTGCCAACTCTGAGCTTTCATCAAGGGACCGGGAGGGAGACAATGTGAAGGAACTGGAGGCATTGTCAGCCACCCAATCTACTATCGCCTGTACTTCTTCTGGTCTCACCATTCGTTGAGCAGTATTCGGGCCTACCATATAATGTTGAAGGTTCTGTCGGCTACCTGAGGAAGGTGTTTCACTTGTTCGTGTAGTTGGCACAGATCGACCACGTCCTCTCCTTCCAACAGGTGCTTCACCAACACCACCAACTCCAGCAGCACCACGACCACGTCCCTTATTTGATGCTCTCCTCTTTCTGCCCGCAAATGCACTATGTAGCACTATTTAAGTATTTATTAATACAAAAAAAATGAATAATAAATTCTTCTTCTTCTACAAGAGCAGCAGGAACCTCTCCCTATAGAACTAGTGAATGATTATAGAACAATAATCTGTCCCTTACAGCAACAGCAGGAACCTCTCCCTTTAGAACTAGGGGATGATTATAGTACAATAATCTGTCCCTTACAGCAACAGCAGGAACCTGACCCTATAGGAGTAGATGATGATTTTAGAACAATAATCTGTCCCTTACAGCAACAGCAGGAACCTCTCCCTTTATTCCCTGTCTAATAACATGATATTAGTAGGGGATCAAGATTTCCCTCTCCAAGGACGACAACGACATTCCCTGTCTAATAACAAGATATTAGTAAGTGATCAAGATATCCCTCTCCAAGGACGACGAGAACATCTTCTTCTTCTTAAATAATAAGTAAAAAAAACATAATTATTTATGAATTTATCACGATGTATCACGTAAACGCCCGTCTTTCTCCTCTCGTAGTTTATTCCCTGCACCAGCACCACGACGACCTCAACCACCACAACCACTTCGTGGACAACCTTCCTCTCCTGCACCAG
>BLSH010490511.1:56647-83101 GCA_018402905.1 Glandirana rugosa | reverse complement strand
GTTCAAATGATATGACCTGGTCCCTTCGGAAAGGAGATGCAGGCTCGGAGCAGTTGTGTGGACGGATTGGGACATCCGAGGATTCACTAAAGATCGGGCAGAGATGGAGAAGGTGTTAGATAGGAAAAAAGGAGAGTAGCTCAGAAAGGGATTGACCAAGAGTTGGAGAAAATCAACGCAAACATTCCATAACAGTAACTCTAAGGGTCTGAGACCCTTTCTGGAGGTGGTCCTGCCCCCCTCCAGGAAGGATATGTCAGCCCTTGTTGGCCGTAAGGCCTGCATAGGAAATCGCCTCTGAGAGGTGGCACAAGCGTCCCTCAGGGGCATGTGTGGGCACATGGGTGCCGCCGCCGACACTTCAACCTTTGGTGACCAAAAATTCTAAGGTCAAAAGCTCAGTTAAGGTGTTGTGAATGACGAAGTCCCTCTTAAAAGTGTACCAGGCTGGGTATTAAAAGGAAGCTGGGAAACTGAGCTGTCCTTGTTTTAGAAACTAGCAACAGGTGCCTGGTACATAGAGAGGGTTTGAAAACCCTCATGTGAAAATCAGTGAAGAACCATATTCAAACTAGGTTGGAGAGTAAAAGTTAATCAAAATCAAAAGGATGGAACCAAAAAAAGAAAAAAAGGGCCGTATTGAACAGCAAACAGCTAACAGCTCTTGAGGGTAGAGCGTTCAAAAGTTCCGCCGAGGGAAAAATTTCCTGAAAGAACAGGTATTTGGTGTTGAGGAGGATGAAGCGTGAGTCCTTGATTGTTCATCAGGGAGGCTGTGTTTCTTTGGACCTCTTGGACTGCTGTTTTTGCCAGGCTGGAGTGAGTGGGCTGTGAGGAGATGGCCTTTTCGTTGAAGAGTGGCCCTTGCCAGATGAGCCCGGTTGGGGGTCATGGGTGATCAAGCCTAAGTGGAGCAGTAGCTTCTCGCCTTCTGGGATTGTAGAGAATCCATAGGGTTTGTTTTTGAAGGAAAAATTGAGTCTAAGCGGGAAAGACCAACGATAAGTGATATCGTTTTGAACCAGAATTTGGGTTAGAGGCTTCAACGACCTTCTTTTTTGAATTGTGTAGGGGGAGATGTCCGAAAATAGCTGGATGTTGTGGCCTTGTATCTGTATGTTCGCAGCATTACGAGCCTTTTTCATGACCTCTTCCTTCACTGAGTAATAACGCGGTTTAACTATCACATCTCGTGGAAGGCCATCGGTTCTGGGAGGTTGTAGGGCTCTATGCGCCCTGTCGAGCTCAAGGCAGTGTGCCGGAACCTCTGGAATCAAGTCTTTAATCAGGGAGGTGACTGCCAACTTTATATCCTTGACTGATTCTGGTAGGCCTCTGATGCGAAAGTTTAGACGCCTTGAACGATTTTCCAGGTCGTCAATCTTTGATAAAGCTGTATCTAGTTGATCTTGAAGATCTTGGATCCTGTCTGAATTTTGATTTATCTTGGCAATGGCTTGATCAGATTTCTTTTCTATGATCTCTATCCTGGTGCCTATGAGCTGCAGGTCTGCCTGTATGGCAGCTGTGATTTGTGCTGCATTTTGAGCGAGACCCTTTGCTAGCATCTCAGAGAAGGCAGACATTAAGGTAGACATTTCTGCTGATGATGGAGGGGTGAATTGTAATTTCTGTGAGTGGATGTCCGGGGTAGAAAGGATATCACTCTGGGGAGATAGGTTATGTATTCCCACTGAGCTCCTTAGGAGGTATTCTGAGGGGGCTGGAGAGATCTCTCCCTGTGAGGCTTGCAGTCTCATACCTTCGGTAAGGTTGTGCCTGACGCTGCTGTCCTTTCTGGCTTCATGGCCTATAGTGTCCATTGCTTCCCCTCCCTCTCCTAGCAGACCGCATGGAGAGGAGGGTGCGGCCGCCATCTTGCTGGGGTCTGGCTGGGGTGAGGCCTCACCTAGGAGACGCGTGAGGTCTCTTCTCGCAGACCCGGCGGACATCAGTGGGTAGCGCGGCTTCTTCCCCAGGCTGTTAGGCGTATCTGCTGTGTGCAGCGGGGCTCCGTTTTGCTGTCAGCGGGAGAAGTGTACGGCGGCGGAGCGGAGCTCTAAGGCCAAGCGTCCATCTTGGCGGAGTCCGCGCATGCGCTCTTTTAGATGATTTTAGAACAGGGATATGGCTTTTTTTCTGATATATTTTCACACACCGTTTTTAGATGATTTTAGAACAGTGATATGGGTTCTCCCTGTTTTAATTTAAGTTTAACACACAGTTTCCAGATGATTTTAGAACAGTGATATGGGTTCTCCCGGTTTTAATTTAAGTTTAACACACAGTTTCCAGATGATTTTAGAACAGTGATATGGTTTCTCCCGGTTTTAATTTAAGTTTAACACATAGTTTCCAGATGATTTTAGAACAGTGATATGGGTTCTCCCGGTTTTAATTTAAGTTTAACACACAGTTTCCAGATGATTTTAGAACAGTGATATGGGTTCTCCTGGTTTTAATTTAAGTTTAACACACAGTTTCCAGATGATTGTAGAACAGTGATATGGGTTCTCCCGGCTAATTTATACTTTTTTTCCCACAGTTTGAAGATGATTTTAGAACAGTGATATGGCTTCTACCGTTAATTAATACTTTTCACACACAGTTTGAAGATGGTTCTCATCCACCTCCATTTTTTATTTTTTTATGTTTTTATTTTTTTAAATATTTAAAGTTATTTCCCTGTCCCCATTTCTTTGTAGAGCACTTGTCCCACCCTTACCCCCATTTTCGTTCCTTTTGCAGACCTCTAGGACTTTCCAGGACTTTTTTACAGCAATTTTCAGAACATTTAGTAAAATTACCAGAACCCCGGACCCGAACCCGGACTTTTTTTGAAAAGTCCGGGTTTGGGTTCGGGTCCGGGTCCCGAACACCCAAAAGTTCGGTACGGACCCGAACTTTACAGTTCGGGTTCGCTCAACACTAGTAGTAATCTCTACCTAATCCAGAATCAGATCGTTCTGTAATGCAGGATGAGATGTTATTATATCTGCAATCTGTCCCTCACAGCGCCGGCAGCATCCTCTCCCTACACTAGCCTGAGAGCATGTGACATGCAGCACTACGGGACTCCAGCTTATATGGAGGCTGGGTCACATGATGCACTCGCCAATCACAGCCATGCCATTAGTAGGCATGGCTGTGATGGCTTCTAAGGGCAAACCAGTGAAACGCTTATTGATTGGCTGCCCTGCAGCTATTCAACAGGCGGGATCAAATACCCGAACCCCGAACTAAACTTTTTTTCAAATGTCCAGATTCGGGTCCGGGTCACGGACACCCCAAAGTTCGGTACGGACCCGAACTTTACAGTTCGGGTTCGCTCAACTCTAGTCATGATCGGTTTCAGAGTAAATGTAATGCAAGCAAAGAACAAGAAGTTTCCCTCACAACAAACCGTTCTACCTGTCTATGGCACAGTGAACAATTTTCTAAACTCTAGGCAGATATAAAATGCAAAAATTTAGACTGCTCTGTAATAATTAATATGTTTATCATTAAATGTGTTTTTGTTAAATCAAAGTAAAGTACCTGCTTTCGACTCAGAATCAGCCTATTGCTGGACTGGAGTGTGAGAAGAAGAAGCAGTCCAAGTAGCCAATCAGTGTATGTGTTGACAAGAAGCATGTAGATGGAAAGAAAGGTAAGAAATAAAAGTGATGAAGACATGAGCTCATCGCTGTGCTGCTTCTCCATTCACTGTTCAGTCAAAGTCTCCTTTAGGTACCGAATGGCATCAGAAGACGTAGGTTGGAGGAGTTTGGCCATGGCAGAAAAATGTACATTGAGCATTAAGAATCTCTGGATTGAAGGTAAATATTGCAGCAAAAGAAGGATTTGTAATTTTATTTTTCAATAGACATTTTTCCTTTTTATGTCTAGATGGAGTTTTGCTAAAGGATATTTAAGCCCCAGAATATAAGTGTAATATACAACAGCCTTTCAGTTCTTAGATTTGGTGGCTGCATTACCTTTATTATTTAGGCTAAGCATATTTTTCAGCAAGTACTTTGCAATACAAAAACCTGTTGATCTTGCCAGAAATGCAGTACCAAAACCTAATGCTTAAAAAACTGATTTGGCTCAACCATCACCCTTTTTTGTAATTTTTTTTTAAACTTTTCATGTGACAACACTGAAGAAATAACACTTTCCTACAATGTAAAGCAGTGAGTGTACAGCTTGCATAACAGTGCAAATGTGCTGTCCCCTCAAAATAACTCAAACACACAGCCATTAATGTCTGTCAACAAAAGTGAGTACACCCCTAAAGGAAAATGTCCAAATTGGACCCAGCGTATTTTGTGTGGCCACTATTATTTTCCAGCACTGCTGTAACCCTCTTGGGCATGGAGTTCACCAGACCTGCACAGGTTGCCTCTGGAATCCTCTTACACTCCTCCATGATGATATCACAAAGCTGGCGGATGTTAGAGACCTCGCGCTCCTGCACCTTCCATTTGAGGATGCCCCACAGATGTTCAATAGGGTTTAGGTCTGGAGACATGCTTGGCCAGTCCATTACCTTTACCCTCAGCCTCTTTAGCAAGACAGTGGTCATCTTGGAGGTGTGTTTGGGGTCGTTACCATGTTGGAATGCTGCCCTGCGGTCCAGTCTCCAAAGGGAGGGTATCATGCTCTGCTTCAGTATGTCACAGTACATGTTGGCATTCATAGTCCCCTCAATGAACTGTAGCTCCCCAGTGCTGGCAGCACTCATGCAGCCCCAGACAATGACACTCCCACCATCATACTTAACTGTAGGCAAGACACTCTTGTCTTTATACTACTCACCTGGTTGCCGCCACGCACGCTTGATACCATCTGAACCAAATAAGTTTATCTTGGCCTCTTCAGACCACGGGACATGGTTCCAGTAATCCATGTCCTTAATCTGCTTGTCTTCAGCAAACTGTTTGTAGGCTTTCTTGTGCATCATCTTTAGAAGTGGCTTCCTTCTAGGATGACGGTAATGCAGACCAATTTGATGCAGTGTGCGGCGTATGGTCTGAGCATGGACAGGCTGACCCCCCACCCCTTCAACCTCTGCAGCAATGTTGGCAGCACTCATATCTCTATTTCCCAAAGACAACCTCTGGATATGATGCTGAGCATGTGCACTCAACTTCTTTGGTTGACCATGGTGAGGCCTGTTCTGAGTGGAACCTGTCCTGTTAAACCGCTGTATGGTCTTGGCCACCATGCTGCAGCTCAGTTTCAGGGTCTTGGCAATCTTCATATAGCCTAGGCCATCTTTATGTAGAACAACAATTCTTTTCCCTATGTCCTGGCTAATATCCCTGTGTCCTGGCTAATATCCATGTGTCCTGGCTAATATCCCTGTGTCCTGGCTAAAATCCCTGTGTTTTGGCTCCCTGTCCCTGTGTTCTGGCTAATATCCCTGTGTCCTGGCTAATATCCCTGTGTCCTGGCTAATATCCCTGTGTCCTGGCTAAAATCCCTGTGTTCTGGCTCCCTGTCCCCGTGTTCTGGCTGCTGCATTTCCCACCCTAGGCTTATACACGGGTCAATAAGTTTTCCCATATTTTTTGGGCAAAAGTAGGGGGTCGGCTTATACACGGGTCGACTTATACACGAGTATATACGGTATGTAAATATCTGCCAGCACGCTAGATCAAATTTATTAATCAAAATATAACAACATTAAAATGGTACCACAGACAAATCCACTCTTAAAATCAAAAGAAATCTCCATCCACCTCACGTTTGCAATGTATCAATTCTCCTTAGACCCACTGGAAATGATCATATGAAATATAATTTCCCACATTTATGTAGAGGATAAAATAGCAGTTTCTTCATGAATTAATATTAATTCCAAGTGAAATTCATATGGATGGTGAGGATTAAAGTAAACTTCACATAAGGTCACTGTTTTAGGCAGCTTGTGCTGTGTATGGAACAACTCCAGCTATATACAGTATATATCCACAGTCTGCAAAACATCATATGGTTATAGGAATGGAAGGTTGAAGCAAATTATTATACATATTATTGTTTTGCCGATATGCTCCCATCCCCCTAATATTTTCTTTTTGATAGAAAAATATATATCTACATTAAGATTTAATAGGTAGTATCTTGAGGGTCTTTCTATTAGGGCCCTTTCACACGAGCTTTCCATTTCTGAATTCCGTTTTGCTCAGCGGGGATCGCTCCGCTGATCCCCACTGAGCCGATGGATGACAGTTCCATCTTTGCTCACTGAGCAGAGATGGAACTGTCAGAGCCCTGCTCTGCTCTATGGAGATTGGGTGAAAACGGACCACCTGTCCATTTTCATTCGATCCATTTCGATCCAATTCTACAGACGGATCTCCATCCATCTGTATTTCACAGACAGGATCGGATGGGAGACCGGCGGATGTCAGCGGACATGTCTCCACTCCATAGGGCTGCATGGGGTGTCCATTCAGGACAAAAACAGACAGGCGGCCCTGAACAGAAAGCCATGTGAAAGGGCCCTAAGTGCTATAACACAGAAATACACTTTCTGTGAGATGAATTGAAATCACAAACAATCTTATCTTTGTTCCAAGTTATTTTCTGTAAACCACTAATTCTCATCTCTATGTAATGAAGATGAACAGAAAAAGACATATTTGTAGTCCAAATGAAGAGAACATTGGTGGAACGCTTGGCTCCTTTCATAGATACAGTGCAGTGAGTGGAGGTAGACATCCTAGAGCAGTGATGGCGAACCTTGGCACCCCAGATGTTTTGGAACTACATTTCTCATGATGCTCATGTACTCTGCAGTGTAGTTAAGCATCATGGGAAATGTAGTTCCAAAACATCTGGAGTGCCAAGGTTCCCCATCGCTGCCCTAGGACAATAAGGGTGGTATTTATTGGATTGACAGGAAAAAAAAAACAAAAGAGGATCAAAAAAGAAGAAAGCAAGTGCTGTCACTTCATCTTAGTACTGGTAAGCTAATACAGTATACAGTCGACCCCCGCAAAGTCACGGTTCAGAGTTTGTGGCCCCAGTCATTCACGGATTTTTTCCCAGCCTATCATTCCCACATGATAACAGTTTACCGCATGTCACTATCGAGTGTTTCACTGAGTGTTCTTCATTTTGTTCTTCTTAAAGCCCTAAGAGGCCGCCCAAATGTCTCCCTCCTGAGGCACCTGAAGAAGAGGCACCACCCAAGGCATTTAATAGGCATAATGGGCATTTTTTTTACCACATCCAAAATTTGCGGATTTTCACAATTCGCGGGTGCTCAAAGAACATAACCCCCGTGAATTTCGGTGGTCGACTGTATTACTTATAATATTGGTACAGCTTTACTATTATTATGATTTAAGGTAGAGAAGGTCATTCAACAATGCACATGCAGAATCGCACAACTGTGAGGCTAATAAGATGGAAAATATATTTAGGATGAATCATTGAGATCCTGAGTTGTCTGTATGTTTAAGAAAATACTCCCCATAGGTATATTGATTGCACTTTGAACTTTTCATTTCTGATAAATACCTAAAGCATTGTCTCTTTGATGACATTCATTCATAATTATTTTATGTAAAACAAAGATTAACCCCTTTACTGCCAGTCACGTAGAACCTACAGCAGCACAGAATCATTTCCAGCCAGCCAGCTTGGTAAGTTTTAGCATTCCTCCTTCTGCTATAGGTACATAGTGCCTTTGGTGACCATGACCTTAAAACAGAACTATTCAGTGGACACTGCTGAAAAAAAAAAAGATGTGATCAGCGGCTGACAGGCTGATGATCGCAGCTATGCACCTAAAACCTATTCCAGTCACAGTCACCGCCACAAATCCTTTGCATTTACAAGTTCCATCCTGTTACTTTGGGGACTCCAAAGCCTGCAGGGAGTTCATTAGCCAGTGCACCATCCATTTTGAACTCCAGCCCCTTCCTGTCTGATTGGGCAAAGGTAGTCTATATTATTTCCCTCCTGTCCAGCAAGGCTTTAGCCTGGACTGCCCCTCTGTGGGAGCAGTGGTTTCTTTTTAGTCTGTCTAACCTGACCTGACCTGACCCTGGGGATCAATTTTTTATTGAAGTGGACGCTTTCTCGACTGGGGTGGGAGCTGTGCTTCTTCAATCCTTTGAGGAAAAACATCAACCATGTGCGTTTTTCTCCAAACATTTTCTCAGGCAGAGAAAAATTATGCTATTGGTGTTCGGAAACTTCTTGCAATGAAATTGGCGTTGGAGGAGCGGTGTCATCTCTTGGAGGGTTCCCATTCCATAACAATTTTCACTGACCTTAAAAATATGCATTACCTACAGAATGCCAAAACGACTCCCAGGCAAAACAGGTAGAGTCTTTTCTTTTTCTGTTTTAATTTCACTATTACGTACTGTACAAACCTGGTTCCTGCAACAGTCGGGCTAATGCAATCTCTAGTTCATTTGACATTCAACATGAGGAGCTCACCTCTGAACCTGACTCGATCATTCCTACCTCCTGCATTCTTGCCCATTCTACCACCCTGGAGTCAAAAATTCCTCCTAGAAAGACCTTCATCTCCACTGAGCTAAGAGCTAAGATCCTTTGTTTGGGACATGATTCCAAGGTGGCAGGTCATGCTAGGTTCCTCCGATCCTTCCTTCACATCAGTTACCACTACTGGTGGCCTACTCTCGGTTTGGATGTCAAAGACTATGTTAAGGCTTGTCATGTCTGTGCCCAGTCTAAATCCTCTATGCAAGTTCCTGCTGGTCTTCTCATGCCATTGCCCATTCCTGAGGAGCCCTGGTCTCACATTGCCATGGACTCTATCACCGATCTTCCACCGTCTGAGAATAATACGGTCATTTGGGTGGTAATCGATCAGTTCTCCAAGATGGCTCATTTTGTTCCTCTTCCTGGTCTCCCTTCTGCTCCTGCTTTGGTTCCTGTTTTTGTTAGAGAAATCTTCCACCTCCATGGGGTTCTTTCCCATATTGTTTCTGACAGTAGTGTTCAGTTTACATCTTGTTTTGGAGAGCCTTTTGCAAATCCCTCAATATTATTTTGTATTTTTCCTCTTCTTACCATCTTCAATCCAAAAGACAGACTGAGAGGGTTAATCAGGAGGTCTTTCTCCGCACCTTAGTCTCTGCTCATCATGATGATTGGTCCTCTCTACTCCCATGTTAACATCAGTTCTCAGAAGACACCTGTCACGTACCTGGTGGTCGAGAGGGGACAACCTCTCTTACGCCCCTGATTCGCGAACCCCTGATAGTGTAGACAGGGAGCTCGGGAGCACAGGGGGGCACGTGGGCTGGACTTGGTCGCTGGTGGTGGGTGCAGGTCCACTGAAGCTTGTGCTTTGCAGAAGGGTAGTGGTACAATCCGGGTTGGCAACGTGCTGGCAAAGTGGTACAGAAGGATGGGACAGGCAGATGGTCGGGGTGCAGGCAGGGTCGGCAACGTGTGGGCAGCAGAAGTACACGGGGTCAGGCAGGAGAGGGGTCGTAGACAAGCTGGAGGTCAGGGCAGGCAGAAAGCAAACAAAGTCCAAAGATAGCCGGGGGCACAGATGCAGGAAGTCACTTCAGAGCAGACACAGGGACACAGGTCACGGTAACGCTGTAGAATGGACAGCACTTGCTACAGGAAGCACACTGTTTAAATAGAGCTGCCCAGCGCCGCCTCCTCCGGGAGCGCGAGGAAAGCACAACAAAGTGCAAACAAGTCCTCAGTGCAAGGAAAGCACAACAGAGTGCAAACAAGTCCTCAGCACAGTCTTCTTCTAACAACACCCTTTAACACAGTTTATGGAAGACACCCTCAGCTTCCTCTTCCTATGACCTGTTTTCCTGGACATTCCAGCTTTAGCTATGGTTCAACAATCATTCATTTCTATTTTGGGTGATGTTCATGATTCTCTCCAGGCAGCTGTTGATAAATTCAAGGGTTTTGCTGACCGTCACAGGCATAAGCCGCCTTCTCTACAGCCTGGAGACAAAGTTTGGCTTTCCACCAGTAACATTAAGCTCCGAGTTCCTTCTCTGAAATCTGCCCCAAGATTCATTGGCCTGTACACTATAATTTCTAAGTTAAACCTGATTTGTTTTAAATCTTCAGATCCCTAAAAGCCTCAGGATCTCAAACTCCTTTTGTGTTCCACTTCTGAAACCTTTAGTCCTCAAAAAGTTTTCTCGTCCTCTCCCTATCTTGGTTCTGGTCTCTGAGGATAATCAGGAGTACAAGGTTAGTCAAATTCTGGATTCCCAGCTCTGTAAAGGCGTTCTTCAGTACCTCATGCATTGGAAAGGTTTTGGTCCTGAGGAGAGGTCTTGGATCCCTGCATCTGATGTCTTTGCACCTTGTCTTTTAAAGGAGGTTTCATTTAAAGTTCTCCTCCAAGCCTGGGCCCAAGCGTGGGAGAGGGAGGCCTTGTAAAGGGGGGGGGGGGGTACTGTCATGAATCTGCAGTAACATTTCCCTTTGACTTTGGGGCACCGACCTTGGCGTGTCCTTCTGACCATTCCTGTCTGCTAGATCCCCCGACCTTAGTGTGCTTTCCAGAACCACCCAGAGCTCCATCCACAGCAGTCAGCCAAATGATCCACAACCTTAGTGGTGTGCTCCTAACCCCAGTGGTGTGCATCTGGTGGCCTGACAGTCCTATGTTTTTATAAAAAGTCTGCTTTTGGAGGGGGGACAGGTTTACTCTGAAAGCTGAAAAATGATAACCTCCAGATCTATAGAGTATGTTGCTTAAAAGGTACAATTTAAAATCTACAAATGTTTGTTGTTTATTTGCAGTTTTAGCTTTTATATTTAGTAGGAATTTAGCAGCCATTTTCTAAGTTTTGTTGTCTTTGTGTCGGTTGATAATCACTAATGTTTTTACTGTATTTTTAGAACAAATAATGATTTGATGAACATTTACGCAACTAAAAAAATCCATAGCACATTTTTTTTTATTCTACGGTTCATGTGCTTTCAGAGAATGTGTGGGTTTGGGGTTCCTAAAAACCTCTGAAAGCTGTAAATAAAAAATATAGCATTCAGAGTTTAGAGTAAGTTGCTTATTTACAGTTTTGGGTACCTTCATTTTTCACCATTTTACAAAATGGCCCAATGTAAAAAGTACAAATATTTGTTATTTATTAACTTTCAACCTTTTATATTTAGTAGGAATTTTGTAAGTTTTGCTATGTTTGTGTCCGCTAATAATAATTTTTGATTTTTTTTTTAAAATATTCTTTTGATAAACATTTGTGCAAGTATCGGAACCAAAATGATTTCTTCATCACAGTCTGGAGTGATTACTATGTACTCCCAAAACCAAACCACTGTCACTGAGTTCATTCTTCTTGGACATTCCTTGGATCCTTTAGTACAAGTTCTGCTGTTCCATATTTTCCTGGTAGTTTGCATGACCACACTGACTGGGAATCTCCTTCTTATGCTGGCCGTGAGGACCGACAAACGTTTGCACACCTCCATGTACATCTTCTTGTCTAGTCTCTCTTTCTTGGACATCTGCTACACTTCTTCTATTGTACCCAAAACTTTAACAAATTTTCTTTCACTGAAAAAGAATATTTCATTCACTGGCTGTGCTATCCAGTTCTTTGTTTTCCTGTTCTTGGGTGAAACTGAGTGTCTGATTCTTGCATGCATGGCCTATGACCGTTATGTTGCTATCTGCAACCCTCTGCATTACAATATGATCATGAACAGAATGGTCTCTTAGTGTATGATCGTCATATCATGGTTGACTGATTGTGTCATTTCATTTATTGGCACATATTTTACATTCAGCTTAACATGCTGTGGCCCTAATGCCATCAACCACTTTTTCTGCGAGCTCCCTCTGTTGCTTCGGCTATCTTGCAGTGACATCTCAGCAGTAAACATCTTAAAACTAGTTGGCACGAGCATCTTCCTTTTCATCCCACTTTCACTAATCCTCATTTCATATATTCAAATCATAGCCACTGTTATGAAAATTCGTTTGGGAAAGAGCAAAGCATTTTCCACCTGCATTTCCCACCTTGTGGTGGTGGTCATTTTCTATGGGTCAGCCATGTTTATGTACGTTATACCTGAACATTTAGTCACAGAGGACACAGACAAAAAGGCTGCAGTATTTTATGCAGCGATCACCCCAATGCTGAACCCTTTGATTTATAGCCTAGGGAATAAAGATATTCAGAAAGCCATGAGGCGGCTGATAAATCTTAGTAGAATTTGCAGTTGATTAGGTTAGCTTGCGAAAAATGGAAACCCATCTAGTGTTGGCAGTTGGTGCAATGTTCTAAGCTGAAGTTTTTCTTTGTTTTACAATTAGAAGTGGTGAAGTGGATTTGTACATTTAAAAGTAAAAATGAATCTCTGGCTTCAGCTGTCATTTTAAGTTTGATGCAGTGAAAGGAATCACTAATACACAAAGTAGAAAAATGATCACCTACACTATAGAAGTTAGGATCTGAACCCTATTAAGGTCAATATGGAATAAATCTTTGGAATCAGTACATTTTCTGGGCTAATAGTCAAGGAGTTGTCAAACAAAGGGCACGGGGAGCTGGGCAATGACCTTGGGGACACATATGAATTAAAATAAATATATAAATGTATACTTCAGTGGGAAAATACTGGCCATAGCTATCATATGGTACAGGGCTGCTGTGAATGGCCCTGTACATTTGATCAATGTGACCAACCAAAGAGATCACAGTAGTAAACAATGTCATCAGGGATAAAAGCCATTGATTACTTCTGACAACTGTGATCACTGCGATTGTTTACAGTGATAATCAATCACAGAGGCCCTATACCCTGATCTGTGTTATTCTGTGTCAGATGGACATACTGGTATGTCTAACTGCATCAGCAAAGCTGTCACCTGGCCTTATATCTACATTGGGAAGTTTTTAATAAAGATGAGACCGGAAAGATAGAAGACTTATGACTCAACTGATCTTTTTTCCCCAATGTGTGTGCTTTTTAATTGATTTCTTGTGCACTATGGTACAAAGTAAATTCTCTCTTCACTAAAATGTTTGCAACTTGTTTAGACCCCCCCCCCCCCATTTGGAGCACAGGACACCCTCATACCATCATCTGGGGCACTGGTGCTGGGAGAGTATACTAGTGATTTGAGAAAGGGGTCCATTTTTTTGTTACCCTTACTGGAATAGAGGGTAACTCTTCCAATGAATACACCTGTTCCCATGAAAATGGACTAACAGAACAGGAAGTAAAAGAACAACTAAAGAATGAGACACATATGGCAAAACATGATAGTGGATTTATCTCTCCCACTTTCTATTCAAAATAATACAATAGTATTAAAAAAAATCTAATTAAATAAAATAATAAAAAATTTGACTATAAATATAATTTGATGTCACACATTTTCAAATATAAACTTTACTAAGGGCAAACACCAGTGCATTACAGTCATGGGTTGGTACCGTAACACATAGAATCAAGAGTAATCAAGAGTAATAACAATCAGCCAATCTGCCGTACAACAGAACTAGTTACCAGGCGTACAAAGATTATAAGCCATCTAGCGGCTCCTCCCTAGGCTTCCTTTTACTAATAAAGAGCGAGAAAGAGAAGGTAAGGGGAACTAGAGATATAGCTGAGTAAAGAAATGAAACTTCAGAGGGGGAAAGGGGCAAAGAAAAAAGGAGAGAGGTAGAAAAAAGAGGGGGGGATAAAGAAAGAATAAAGAGCAGAAAGTAAAGGGGGAGATAGAATTTGAAAGAGAAGGAGATGCATGAGGCGGCGACGTTGCCTAACCCAATATGCAGGGGGCCTGAATGATTGGGGAGTACGTGCGGGTTCAAGAGGATGTTGCGGCTAGCATTGCTTTGCCTTCGTCAGATAGCACAAACATATTCCACAATTCCCAGGTTTTATTATAACGCTTTTGCTGGGAGGTGAGAATCAAGTCTTCAATTTTATTTATTTGTTCCACTTTATGGAACCAGCATGTTATAGATGGTGGGGTTTGTTTTTTCCAGTAAAGAGAGATGCAGGCTTTGTCTGCGTTTAGCAAGTGGCATAAGATGGATTTGTTATAGATTGTGGAGGACATCTGAGAGACATGGAGGAGGAAGAAGGCTGTTCTCTCGGAATCTGATATTCCGTGAACTTTTGCACAATAGTATGTATTGGCGACCAGTAGGCTTGTAATCGGGGGCAGGACCAGAATATGTGGAGCATGGTTCCTCTATCCTCCTGGCATTGCCAACATCGATCCGTAGAGGTAGCGAAGCATGCATGAAGTCTGGCAAGCGTGTAATACCATCTGGTAAGTATTTTGAAATTTGTTTCCTGAATCTTAGTAGAGATGGACGATTTCAGGGAGAATCAGGGGATGTTCTGAATTTGGACCGATGTGAAAGTGCAATTGAGGTCTGCTTCCCATTTAGCCAGGCATGGTAGGTACGGTTGTTCCGCCGGGGTGTTTAGTAGCGCATTGGATTTAGATAAGACTTGAGGTAAGTCGTCTAAGTCTGAACAGTATTCCTCAAAGGTCATCAGAGGTTTGTGGAACCTAGTCGGGGCAGGGAGGGAGTGTAGAAAGTGATGTAGGCATAAGAACGGCCAGAACGGTAATCAATATAGGCCCCCTCCTCCATCAGGGCCTCGACCATCATCCAGTGACCATCTCTCAAGAAGTCCACTGCCCTATCAGTGACTGCATCTTGTAGGTGCCGGTAGTCTCGGGATTTGAGACCCGGAGTAAAGAGGGGGTTGCCCAGGAGAGGGTATAAAAGGGAGTCCAGAGTTGTGAATGACGTCCAACTCATTTCCTGAGCACAGGCAGAGTGTGGTACCAATAATTGGGTGGGACAATGCTTTGTAGCACCAGAGTGCGCTCTTTTTTTTTTTTTTTTTTTTTCAATAAGATTTTATTGAGAAATAGCAAAAGATACATAATACAGAGATAGGATCTCAGGAGGGTGAAAGCTCCTGGAACCATAATACAAACTTTTTCACCAAAAAAAAAAAGAGGTATACCAACCGAGTTTCAATATGTGGTACATGGCTATGGCAAGTATATACTTTGAAGTACTACATTTGTATATTAGCTAAACATAAGCAGGTGAAAGAGAGATAACTAAAGGACCTCTTAAGACAAGGAGGGGGAGAAAAAAGGGGGGGGGGAGGCCTGCAGGGTAACCTAGGAAGAGTCCACTTGATTGTCCCTGGTTAAATAAACGTGAGATAAACGTGTCCGTCCGATAGTACCTGAAGGCTAGTTGGATAGCTTGCGAAACGTCAGGAGAGTGAATGTAGTTCAGAAGCGGTTTCCATCTCCTAAGGTACTGGACTAGGACATATGGGTGGTTGAAGTCTGTGGAGAGTTTTTCCATATGGAGTTGATGTAGCAGTTCCCGCTTGAGTTGAGAGATGGTCGGGCTAGATGAGGAGGTCCAACTCTGAAGGATTGCTCGCCTAGCATGAAAAAGGCATATTAGGGTCCAGTCCTTTTGGGGGTCTTTTGTGTCTGATGACCAGGACAGAAGTTCCTTGTCCCAATACCCAAAGATCAGCAGGAGGGGATCCTTGAGAATCAGTAGCAGAGTGATCTTGTGTACAAAAAGAATGACTCTATCCCAAAAGGAAGAGATGAACGAACATGACCAGAAGTGGTGCGTTAGGGTAGGTCTTAATTTTCCGCAAAGAGGACAGGACATGGATGGAGAAAGCTGAGTGTCTGAGAGGAACGGAATATGAGCCCGTTGAATTATTTTCAGTTGCGCCTCTCTCCACTGCTCACATGGGATTAACCTCAAAGTTTTGTTATAACACTGTTGAATTTTGTCTAGAAGATTTGGGTCTTGGAAGTCCTTGCCCCAGTTCTTTGCAGCTGATAACGAAAAAGGGGGTGTTACTTTGGCTAGTAGTGGTTTGTACAGATCTGAGATATTGTAAGATCCAGCTGTCAGGAAGAAGTCAAGAATGGAGGTTTGGAATCTCTTGGAGCTATCTCTGCACGTAGACCTAATGAAGTGTGCCAGTAGTTAAATATGTGGGATGGTGGAAAAGAGAACTTCCGAGCTACTATTGAGAAGGGGAGTAAATCCCCGGTGTCTTGATCACAAAGGGAGGCAAATTCCGTTAAGCCATGTTATTGCCAAGTGATGAAGTTACGGTGTAAAGTTCCTGGTGGAAAGTTTGGGTTCCCTTGGATAGGTAAATATTTTGAAATATGAGCAGGAAGCTTGAGCAATTTAAGGACCTCTCTCCATGCTATGGCTGTATCTCGCAGTAATGGGTTGTGTTGAAGATTTGGAGCCAGTGATTTCCATGGTGCATGGAGAAGGGCTTTCAGTGAGAAAGGCTGAGCCATAGCTGATTCCAATTTATAGTTGGCATATCTAGATGCATGGTTCATCCAGTCTAAACCAATTCTCAGTAAACAGGCTAGTCTATAGACCCTTAAGTTAGGTAGGCAGATGCCCCCTTCGCGCCTGGGGAGATGCAATTTTGTTGGTGCTATATGGGGCCGCTTTCGCTTCCAGATAAATTTGGAGACCGTTTTGTTCAAAAGTTGAATATCCTTGTGCTTAAGCAGCAGAGTGCCAGTGTGAAGGGTGAGTAAGGAAGCCAGGGACGGTGTGAATTGGGGCCAATGGGGAGAATCTTGCTTTTGTTATAATTTATGCAAAGGCCGGAGCAAAGCTTAAATTCATTGAAAATTTGGGTGATGGTGTTCATGTCTTTTAGGGGGTTAGCTGAAAAGATGAGGACGTTGTCCGCAAAGAATGCTGAACGGACTTCATGTGTTCCTATGTGACTCCCGTGAAGGGGAGCTATGGTATTTAAATGTTTAGAAAGGGGTTCCATTGCTAGATTAAATAAGAGGGGGGATAGGGGGCACCCCTGTCTCGTCCTCTTAAAGAGCTGAAATTCCTCTGAAAGGAGACCCGCCACCACCAGCCTGGCCTGGCCGCAGGAGATGAGTACATAGTCCATATCAAGTGTAAGAAGGGGCCCAAAAAACCAAGCCGCGTAAGGACCCAGGAGAGCCAATCAAAACTGACATTATCAAAAGCTTTCTCCGTGTCCAGGGTGATGATGGCAAAGTCCCTCTTCTTATGTGTCTCAGCATGGTCCAGAATCATTAATACCTTGCGCATATTTAATGAGGCTGTTCTACCTTTCACAAACCCTGATTGTACTGGATCAATGAGTTGAGGGAGGATTGTAGAAAGTATGGTGGCCACGATTTTAGATAGAATTTTGACGTCTAAATTTAACAATGAGTTGGGCCGGTAGGATCCAGGTTTAAGGGGGTCCTTGCCTTTTTTTGATAGGAGCTTGATAATCGCCTGATTACCAGAGGGCAGGTAGGGTCCACCCGACCAAATTCCATTGAAAACTTCAACCAGGGTAGGTTCTAGGAGCGTACGGAGGGATTTATAAAAATCTCCCATAAAGCCATCTGGTCCAGGGGCTTTATTGGGGGGTAGATGGTTAATAGCATGGGAGACCTCAGAAAGTGTAACAGGGGCGTTAAGTCGCTCGAGATCCGAGGGGGGTGATGAAAGGGAGATTGATGTTATCGAGAAATCTCCTGGCCAGAGTGTCATCTATTTGATCGTGGGCGTAGAGATTGGAATAGAAGCTTAGCATGACTCGGTTAATCTCTTGGGGTGTCTTTTTGAGGTTGCCCAGAGAGTCTCTCAAGGACAGGATATGTGTGGGAGTATTAGGGCCTCTGGCCAGTCTGGCCAGAAGTTTTCCCGATTTATTTCCAAATTTGTATAATAGGGTCTCGAACTTTGACCGTTTGGACATTTCCATGGACTCTGCCCAAGAGTCAAAGTCACATTTGGCGGCTGTCCATTCGGAGCGATTTTGAGGAGAGTCAGAGGTGAGGAGAGTTCTTTGGGTCAGTTTCAGACAGAGGCTGGGCGCTTTGAATTTGGAGAGGGAGTGTTTTTTAAAGGAAGCAGAGTAGGAAATAACCTTTCCTCTAAGGAAGGCCTTACCCGCATCCCAGAAGAGGTTTGGGTCGTCTCTATGGGGAGAGTTGGCAGCCGTGTACTCAGACCAGGCCTTGTCCATGTATTGTTTGAAGTCAGAATTATTAAGAAGATAGTGCAGGAAGCGCCATAGGCAGAGATTTGGCTGCATCATTGAGTCATGAAAAGATATTACTACTGGGGCATGATCCGAAATTGCAATTTCATGGATATCGGCATCAATAATGAGGGGTATAAGGTCTTCTGTACCATAAAGATAGTCGATTCTGGTGAATGCACTATGAGGGTTGGAATAGAAAGTAAATTCCCTGTCAAGGGGGTGGAAAAGTCGCCAGAGGTCAGTCATGTGAAGCGAGTCCATGGTGGAGGCTAGGGGAGATGAGTCCAAAGTTAATGGGCTAGAGTGTGATTTCTTAGGGCAAGATCTATTGTCGACTGGGTGGGAGATTAAATTAAAACCACCGCCCAGTAAATGTGGGATGTGGGTCCACTTCAGTACACAGGACATCAGGGAATTGAAGAAGGATGAACCCGGGCTATTGGGGGCATAAACGTTGGATATAATAATATCCTTATTGTTGATACGAGTATGGATGGACAGTAGGTGACCTTGGATGTCAGAATTCACTGAGATTATTTCACAGGGAAGATTTTTGTGGATGAGAATGGCAACCCCGGCTTTGCGGCCAAGGGCGTCTGAGCCTAAAACCGTTCCCACCCAGAGTTTTTCATGCGGTGCAGATCTGCTTGTGTCAGATGTGTTTCCTGTAATAGGGCGATATCAGTTTTTAGCCTTTTGAGGTGCCTGAGGACCTTCATTCGTTTAGTTGATGACCTTAGGCCCTTAACGTTCCACGTAGCACATTTCAGGAAGGATTAGGTGTATTTGTGTCTGGAGCCTGATATGAAGAATGAGCAGTAAATTTTAGTGACCCGGAGGGAGGGAGATGGGAAATGGGCAATACATGACCTGGAAGGTGGATCAAGGGGATGGAAGTATGCAGAAAAGTGGGGTATGAGGAAGGTAGGGGAGAGGTCTTAGGAAGATGTAAAAAACAAGGAAAAACTGCAACATTCAACCAACAAGGTGGTTCATAAAAGAACTTCGCTTTTTTCCGCATGGGTCAGCAGTCAGAGGGCTCCTTACCACCGGCCAGAAATCATGGTTAGTCGTGCCCTGGTATTGCAGATGTAGCAAAGATACCGGCACAGCAAGCAGACCATAGGGTGGAGGCTGTCGGAGAGGGGGGACCCGTGAGGAAACACAAGTAAGTGTAACATGCTAAAGAGTGTGGGAATTGACAATAACAGTAGTGAAAACATCAAAACGCATTTTTAGTCCGCTAACAGAGAGCCCGGGTCCTACCATGGGGAGACATAGGTGTCTCAGTGTGGGCATTAGGCTCTCGGGGGTCTTGGGTTTTGCGAGCAGGAGAGAGGTCTTGGTGAGAAGAGAGGGGGTGGAATACCACTTTAGCGTATTTTCATCTGCATGGAGAGGAACGGATGGTTTCAGGCATTTAGGTGAGTCCTTTCGCGGGCTGCGTTGGTCTAAAGATCTGGCAATCGGAGAGGCCTTAAATGTCTGTGTGGAGTGCTGGTCAAGACACAGAGACTGCAAGTAGTTTCCAGCTTCCTGGGGGTCATGAAAGGTAAGTTGTTCACCGCTTGGAGACCGAAGACGAAGCACTACCGGGAAGGCCAGGGTGAATTTCAGCTGGCGTTGGTGGAGAACAGAGCAGACTTATTGGAAGGCTTTTCTTTTTTTGGCCACTTCTAAGGAATAGTCTGCAAAGATGACAATCTTGGCCCCTTCGATCTGAAAGGATTTAGACTGCCTGTACCGTTGCATGATATCCGCCTTGTCTGCGTAATTTAGGTATTTGGCTATTATTGTGTGCGGCGCTGAGCGGTCTGATTATAGGCCGCCGATAAAGTGGGCTCTTTCGACCTCACACGGTCGCGTAAGGCCTAGAGCTTCTGGTATGCTTTTGGTGCAAAAATCCATCAGGGTGCCAGGCTGTAAGGATTCGGGGACCCCCACAAAGCAAAGGTTACTCCTTCTTGACCGATTCTCAAGATCGTCGAGTTTTTGAAGGACATATTGGTTATTGGTTTGTTTTTGCTTGTGCCTGCTCCACAGCCTGGGATTGATATAGCTCTTCTTCAATGCTAGAAATCCTAGCTTCAGCTTCATTGATGCGGGCTTTGTGCTCCCCTAATTCTCTTTTGATCAGGTGCATCCCCTCACTGACAGTTTTTTCAACTGTAGCTTTGATGGTGGGGGCTAAAATAGCAGCCACAGCCTGAGCTAGTTTATCATATGAGTCCACGTCTCTATGTGGGGCAGGAGGAGCAGTGCAGCTCACCTACAATGCCGGTGCTTCCGTTCGTGTGACCGAACCAGTCGGAGAGTAGGCCGCATCCCCGGCCTCGATTTGCGGCTGGGCCGGCGGGACACACGCGGTACCTTTCTCGAGGTATCGTTCCATCCGGACCGTGCGGGGCCTGGATGAGAGGGTATCCTGGGGGGTGAAAGGGTCCTGGATAAGAGCCGATTTTGCAGGCAGGTTTTGCAAGGAGGTTATAAGGCCATGGAGAAGGAGCTAGTGCGGAGGGCTGCTACTCCATGCGGCTCCGGAACCGGAAGTCTCGAGTGCGCTCTTTAATGGGATATGTGTTTGTTTCTGTTCTAGTTGTACCCACAGTTTGCAGTCCTTATGTCTCCTCCAGTCAATCAGTCGGCCTATGTGTGTGGCCAGGTGATATCTTTCGAGGTTCGGTACTGCCAGACCTTCAAATCGTTTCAGTAGGGTTAGGTATACTCTAGGGAGACAAGGTTTTTTATGCGTCCAGATAAACCGGAAAATTGGGAGATTGCACCTGTCTGAAATAGGCCGGGGGAATGCCAATCGGCAGGGCCTGGAATAGAAATAAAAATTTAGGCAGTATGACCATTTTTGGAAGGTTACATCTTCCAAACCAGGAATGGATTCCTTTGTGTGTGCCATTGTTCTAGCAAGATGCGGGTTTTTGTTACCAGAGGTGGGAAGTTCAATTTGAACGTGCGAGAGGGGTCCACCTGTATAAAAGTACTGAGATATTTCAATGCCTTAGGGGCCCACTTGTAGCAAAAATTGGCCTTTAATGCGTGCATGAGGTCCGTCGGAAGAGCGATTCCCATCGCCTCTGATTTGTCAAATTTCATTTTCAAATTTGCTAGGCGACCGTACGTGTAAAACTCTTGCATGAGCTTTGGGAGAGACACAGTGGGATTCGTGAGTGTAAAAATGAGGTCATCCGCATAGGCGGAAATCTTATGTTGATTGCCAGCGATGCTTAAGCCCTGGATATCAGGGTTCAGCCTAATCCTGCACAGGAAGGGTTCCAGCGAGAGGGCATAAAGGAGCGGGGTAAGTGGGCACTCCTGCCGCGTCCTGTTAATTATGGGGAATGGGTCAGATAAAATAACGTTAGCCTTTACCTGGGCCGTAGGGCGTGAATAAATGCCCGCTATCCAACCGATCATAGTGTTTCCCAACCCTATATGGCGAAGTACGGAGAACATAAATCCCCAGTCTACTCTATCAAATGCTTTCTCAGCATCAGTGCTGAGAAAGAAGCAGGGCGTACGGGTCTCAGAGGCTATGTGTATCAAGTTGAGGGCTTTGGTCGTGTGGTCCCTCGCTTTTCTAGTCGGGGTGAAGCCTACTTGGTCTAGGTGAATTAGGGATTGCAGGTGATGTGCTAATCTGGTCGAAATAATTTTAGTGGAAAGTTTTAGGTCAATGTTTAAGAGTGAAATGGGCCTGTAGCTGCCACATTGAGCTGGGTCCTTACCATCTTTAGGGATGACAGAGATGTGAGCTTTTAGCGATTCTTGAGGGAAGGGGTCTTCGGCTTTTATCGCATTGAACAATTTTACCATCTGAGGACCGAGGGTCGGTAGTAGAGTCTGGTAGTATGGTAGGGTAAGACCATTCGGGCCAGGAGCTTTCCCACATTTAGTAGCCACTATGGCACCCTGCAGTTCCTCTGCGGTGATCGGCTGATTTAAGTCTGCTCAAGCTTCCTCGGGTAACAAAGGGAGAAGGGAGGCCTTAATATAGTCATCCATGTCTGTCTGAGAAGACTGGTGGTCTGGTAGATTGTAAAGTTTTGAAAAGAAGTCTCTAAAAGTCTGTGAAATCTGTTTATGGAGCGTAACCTTGGCACCACGCGAATCTATGATGTAGGGGATGAATGAGGAGGATTTGCGGTCTCTAACTAGATTCACTAGTAGTTTCCCGCATTTGTCGCCAAACTCATACCCCATCTTCTGCCTGGATTGCAGTGCTGCCTTGGCTCTGTAATGCAGCAAATCAGAAATCTGTTTGCGAAGGAGCAGAATGTTAGCGTCCAATGCAGGAGTAGAGGCATGTTTGTGTTTTGCTTCTAAGTGATGTAGTTTCTCCAGAAGAAAGGACAATTGCTTGTGGCACTCTTTTTTGATATGTGCTCCGTGCTTGATGAAGACACCCCTAATTACCACCTTATGTGCTTCCCACAATATTCTAGGGTCACAGCCGTCGCAGTCATTAGTGCGGAAGTAATGATGCAGTTCCTGTTGGACGTTGGTCAGCACTTTGGGTGTTTGGAGAAGGCTGTCGTTTAGACACCAAAATGGGATCTAGGGTGGGTTGTGTCGGAAAGGGCGTGCATCAGGCTGATCGCCGTGTGATCGGACCACGTGATATGGTCAATGGAGGTATTGCATACCACATGCAACTGGCCATGAGGGATCAAGAAGAAATCAATTCTAGAGTAGAGTTTGTGTGGGGGGAGTAGAACGAGTAATCCCTTTCACCCGGGGGTTGCAATCTCCACACGTCTACTAATTGGGCCCTATGAAGGGACTGTGCTATATTTTTCCTCACACGAGGGGCACACTGATAAGGTGCCCAAGGACGTGTCAACAGGGGGAATCAGAGGGACATTAAAGTCTCCGCCGTGCAGCAGTTGACCCTCTTGAAAGTCGGCAAGTAACTGTAGCCTACATTTAAGAAAGGCGTCTTGTTGGGTAATTGGGCCATAGATCATGGCCAAGGTTACCATATCCTCCCCAATTTTTCCCCATAGAAAGAGATATCATCCCAAAGGGTCTTTACAGATCCCCGCTCAAGTCCATAGAAGTTTACCTGAAATAAGGATAGACACTCCTTTAGACTTGGCTTCACAGTTAGTAGAGTGGTAGGCCTGTGGGTAGTACCTATTGGTAAGAATGGGAAGTTTATCGTCTCTGAAAAGTGTTTCCTGAATATATGCCACATCAACATTAGCCCATTTAAGGTCAGTTAGTAGGATGCATCTCTTTTCAGGGGTGTTGAGACCCTTTGCATTTAGTGACAGCAGTTTAAGACTGTCAGTCGCCGCCTCGCACAACAAAAGGAAGGAGGGAGAAGAGAACCTAAAAGAAAAAAGAACAGATGGAGAGGCAGAGAGAGTTAGTGTGGGAAAAAGTAACCAAGGGAATGAAAAGGTGTGATATTGCTCAAGTTACATGGAGGTCCGGGCTCGGGCAATATGCACCAACTAAAATAACAAGTATATAACTTGTATTAAGGCCCGTGCTAGCCAACTAGAGCAGCACGTAGCAGGTCTAAGTGGGTGTGTGGGCAGAGTTGACACATACAGAGACTGGTCTAACCCTCTCCTGCACCCCCAATATATGGTATATATACTAGATATGTAGCATAACAACAATAACCAACACTAGACAATGAGAAAGATCCAAAACAGTAAACTTACGTTTTTAGGTAAACCTGGGTGTTCGACCCGGGACGGGCGCCCTCTTCCAGAGCAGGAAGGCACCCCAGTCCCCCACCTGAGTGGCCCTGGTGGGTCCCAACAGCCCAACCCTGGGAATAGGTACAACATGGGACTGTGTACACCTACATGTATAATTTAATTAACAGTGACCCAAAGGGTGGGTATGAGAAAGACACAGTTGGGGCTAGGAGAGTGTCTCCCCCATACCCTATGATTTGTAGTTCGGGTGGGAAGAGACCTCCAACCAGCCTCCCGTGCCGCAGCACTGTGCCTGAAAGCATGGGCCGAGTGGTAAGGCAGGGTCAACATACTGTGAGGCAGTGAGTCCATGCTATTGTTCCTCACATAACTGCAGAGCCGGTTCAATGTTAGCCTCTCCAGTTGTTAGCAGCTGCCTGTCATGTAGGACAGGTTCCAAGTGTCTCATTCGTGCACACACCCCTCCTGCGGAGCCCCCCCGGAGTCCACATGATCCCATACAGAGTAAGGCATTTGACTGTTACTGAGTAACTGTGATGCCCCTCCATTGAAAGTTCAGTCAGCATGATAGGGGGTTGCTCTCCAGCTGTCAGTCCACAAAGAACCAGCGCCCCTATGTGCCACAGGTGATGGGGGGGTGAATGGGTGGATTTTTCCTCACAGAGTTAGCAGTCCTTCCCCCTTATGTGACAGTCAGGCCAGTGAGGGAGAAGAAAAAGGTTTCCCGGAGGGTTGTACAGTTCACCTATACCGGCCACTGACACTGTGAGTGGAGGGGTCCCGGGTATGTCCCGTAGCTCTGCCAGGTCACCAGCGAGGGTCCCCGTCCGCACTCCCCAGTCACTTCTGTGGGCTGGGAGGCCAGAAATAGCAGGCAGGTGGTAGTATCTAGAAATGTCAAAAAGAGTATTCCTAAAGTCTGAGAGTATAGCTAAGGTCACATGCAGCGACAGTCAGATACCTGTGTGCATCAATCAGTCCTCCCTGCACTGTTCAGGCAAAGGCCTCCTGGAATGCCTGCAGGACCTCTGGGGTCTAGGCTGGGGTCTTCCCTGCCTGCCCGGCTAAGGAGTGTCAGCCAATTCTGAACTGGGATCGGTTCTGTGTCCATAAAGGCGAAAAGACACTGGCTGGCCCAAGACCTGAACAAAGCTGGATTTGGCTTCAATCAGGTCTCTGATATAGTAACCCAGAAGTGACGTCACAATGTCACGTCACTTCTGGGTTACTCAGCTGCCAATGGCGCAGATTTTTAAAAATTGACAGTATTCACAAATGCTGATTTTGGCATTTTGAATACTTTTAAGTGTAAAGGATATGATGTTTTTTAGACCCCCGATCCCTCCATAAAGAGTACCTGTCACTGCCTATTACAGTCACAAGGGATGTTTACATTCCTTGTGACAGCAATAAAAGTGATCAGATTTTTTTTTTTTAACCACTTCCCACCCAGTGACGTCATATGAAGTCACAGACTTTGAGTGGTGTTATCTGAATGATGTCTGCAGCTACAGGCAACATTCAGATATTGTTTTTTAGAGCTGGTTATTCCCTGTATGATAAGAATGATCATAGCGATGACATCTGGCCCGGAGGATGTAAACAATGCCTGGGACTTGGCTGGATCTCTTTTTTTTCTGATCTCAGTATTTCCAGCCTGGAGGAGAGCTGTGGGGTCTTGTTGACCCCATATCTCTCCATAAAGAGTACCTGCCATGCACTATTCCCATTACAAGGGATGTTTACATTCATTATAATAGGAATAAAAGTGATTAAAAAAAAAGAGACGGTGTAAATATAAAAAGAAGTTAAAATAAACAATAATAATAAAAAAATTAAAGTGTCCCTATGACCACGAGCTCGCGCACAGAAGCGAACGCTATTGTAAGTCACGCCCGCATATGTAAACGGCGTTCAAACCACACATGTGAGGTGTCCCCACGAACATTAGAGTGAGAGCAATAATTCTAGCACTAGACCTCCTCTGTAAGTCTAAACATGTAACCTGTAAAAAATGTTAAAGCGTCACCTATGTTTTTTTTTTTCCAAAACCACCATTTTATTCCCTAGGGTCTTTGCTAAAAAACATATTTAATGTTTGTGGGTTCTGAGTAATTCTCTAGCAAAAAGATGATAATTTTTACATGTAGGAGTGAAGTGTCAGAACTGGCCCGGTAGGCAAGTGGTTAAAGAGACACTAGCCATTTGGCGCATGTCCTTCCACCACCGAGGATTGCAGGGCATTTCTCTTTGCCTCCTGTTGCCTCCTCCTCCTACTCCGCTTCCTCCTCCTCTACCATCTCCTCAAGTCTTGGGTGTTTGTAATTTATACAAAAAATCGTTTCTGGGATCCCTTATTTTACCACCAAAACCTTTTTTTTTTTGTATCCACTGCGAAATTGTAAAAAATGTCCAATGTACAAATCTGAATGTCTCCTCCAGATCACGATCTTAATAACGAGAGTGAGATTACAAGCACCCCTGTGGAGTGTACACACCAAACTTGCGGCAAATGTATACGCCCGCACTGAATGTTATCGCAAGCGAAGACACGCGCTCGAGCACCAGTATCCCTGTGAAATTAAAAAAATAATAATAACAAATAAAATTGAAGAAAAATATAAATGTGGCAGAGAAAAAAAAATTAGTGAAAATAAGGATAATATTACTTACATTTGTAGGGAACATTACCCTTATCACGTACCGT
>BLSH010490511.1:44524-55473 GCA_018402905.1 Glandirana rugosa | reverse complement strand
TTCTGGGTCTCCAAATTGGCCACATGGCCTGAGCTTGCCCTTTATGCCTTGGAGGTGCTGGCCTGCCCTGCAGCCAGTGTATTGTCGGAACGTGTGTTTAGCACGGCAGGGGGCGTTATCACAGACAAGCGGAGCCGCTTGTCCACATCCAACGTGGACAAGCTTACCTTTATTAAAATGAATCAGGCATGGATCCCACAAGACTTGTCTGTACCTTGTGCAGAATAAACATTTAGACCGGACTCACACAGCCATTCATATACTTCTTTTTTTGAATAGGCCTCAATACAAAAAAAAACCATGTTGGCTACCTCCTCCTACTCCTCTACCACCGCCACTTCCACCTACACTGCCACGGTCACGGCCTAGTCAACCTCTAGGCTCCTACTCCACATCCACCCCCCTTCCCATTTTTTTATTTGATTTTAATTTATTTTCCCTATCCCCATTTTTTTGTAGGGCACATTCCCCTAGTTTCAAGATGATTTTAGAACAGTTATATGGCTTCTACCGTTAATTAATACTTTTCAGACACAGTTTGAAGATGATCCACATTCACCTCCATTTTTGCTTTTTTTATGTTTTTATTTTTTTAAAAATATTTAAAGTTATTTCCCTGTCCCCATTTCTTTGTAGTTCACTTGTCCCACCCTTACCCCCATTTCCTTCCTTTTGCAGCCCTCTAGGGCTTTCCAGGACTATGTTACAGCCATTTTTGTGCCTAAAAGTTCGGGTCCCCATTGATTTCAATGGGGTTCGGTGTCCGTGCGATCGTTCGGGTTCTGTCCGGACCCGGACCCGGACTTTGTCCCGAAGTTCGGCCGGACCAGCAGAACCCGAACTTCCAGAGGTTCGCTCAACTCTAGTCACTGGTTCCCACTTTCCTCTTCTTGGAAACTTCCGATGCCTAGTAGCTAATTGTTGCTCTTGGTACCGGTTTGTCTCAGTAACTATTTTTTCAATAACCTCATTGGTCAGAAATAGTTGTAAGTATAACAATGGGTTGTAGTCTTCAACATCTACTTTCATACCAGGTGCTCCAGTAAATGGGAATCTTGGGGGTGATGAATGATGCGTACCACAGTCAATAGAACACCAAGTTTGCACATTTATTTATTTATTTATTTATTTTAGGTACTTATATAGCGCTGTCAATTTACGCAGCACTTTACATATATATTTTACATTCACATCACACATCACTGAGCTTGGTCGCAGAGTCGTCGCTGTCGTCATTTTCAGTGTCTGATGATGAATTTCCCCAGGAATCCCTATCGCTCAATTCTGCAAGTGATTCTAATTCACTATCGCTGTCTTCTAGCTTGTCCAAAATCGCTTTTGACGTAGAGGGACACTTTTTGGATGCTATGGACTCTCTCAATTTTCCAAGCAGAAAGAATGGCAGAAAGAACAGTAAAAGTGCAGGCAGGGCACTGGACAAAGCACTAGGGACAAATCAGAGGTGAAATGATCTGATACAGTAATGTAATCTACAAATTACAATGTATTGTGTGTGTGTTTATGTTTTTGTACTTTTTGAATCTCCCGCTGGCTCAGGGAACAGAGCCCGGAAACCCACATACATCGGGCGGATGATCCAGCCGGAGGACACCACCGGAGGACATTGTGGGATCGCAGGGACAGGGTAAGTACATTGGAGGATTTTTACAGTGTAATCCCGAATGTGGCTTGGGGTTACCACTTCTGGCACTGAAAATTACCCCCTAGCCACACTCGGGATTACCGGCTGGAAGGTTAACCACTTGCGGACCGTGTGATGTAGAAACACGGCCGCAAGGTGGATCAATTGTTCTGGGAGGGCGTGCTATAACGTCCTCCCATAATCGTGATCCTGCGTACACCCTGGGGCACGCACCAGGGAGTATCCGTCAAATGACAGAGCGATCAGATGTAAATAAGCCGGCGGATATCCGGCTTGTCTCTCCCCTCTCCGCACCGATCAGTGCAGTGTGAGAGGAGAGGGGGAGAGATCAGAAGCAGTGGTGCTGTGGGCAGGATCTGTAGTGCCCACAGCACTGCTATGTGCCAGTCTGCACCCCCCATCCATCATCCATGCTCACCCATCCAGCCTCATCTGTGCTCACCCATGCATCCATGTTCACCCATGCATCCGTGTTCACCAATGCATCCGTGCTCACCCATTCATCCATGCTCACCCATTCAGCCGTGCTCACCCATCCAGCCATGCTCATCCATCCAGCCTCATCCGTGCTCACCCATGCATACGTGTTCTCCTATGATCCGTGTTAACCCATGAATCCGTACTCACCCATCCAGCTGTGCTCACCCATGCATCTGTGCTCACCCATGCATCCATGCTCACCCATCCAACCGTGCTCACCAATGCATCTGTGCTCACCCATCCAGCCGTGCTCACCCATCCAGCCTCATCTGTGCTCACGCATGCATCTGTGCTCACCCATGCATCCATGTTCACCCATCTAGCCATGCTCAGCCATGCATCTGTGCTCACCCACGCATTCATGCTCAGCCATGCATCTGTGCTCAACCATGGATTCCTGCTCAGCCATGCATCCATGCTCCACCATCCATCTGTGCTCACCCATGCATGCTTGCTCACCCATGCATCCATGCGCAGCCATGCATCTATGCTCTGCCATCCATCTGTGCTCACCCATGCATCCATGCTCACACATCCATGCTCACAGATCCAGCATGCTCACCCATGCATCCGTGCTCACCCATCCATGCATGCTCACCCATGCATTCGTGCTCACCCATACATCTGTGCCCACCCATGTTTCCATGCTGAGCCATCTATCCATGCTCAGTCATCTCCATCCATGGCTCATCTGCCCCCCATCTGTGCTCATGTATGCCTCATTCATGTTCATCCATACTACATCAGTTCTCATCTGTGACACATCCATGCCACTACAGGGCCCATCCATGCCACTACAGCTCCAATTAGTGCCACTACAGTGCCTCACAATAGTGTAATAGGTTGTCAAATTATATTTGAAATGTATGCCCCTAGAACACCTGTTGGTGCTCCCTGCATGTTAAGCCTCTGTATGTGGCCAGGCTGTGTAAAAGTGTCACACATGTTATATCGCCATACTCGAGACGAGCAAAGAATATATTTTGGGGTGTACTATTTGCTATGTGCATGCTGTGTGTTAGAAATATTGTATAAATGGAAAAGTTTGTGTAAAAAAAAATGTGTTTTGGGGGTGTGGCCTGGCCGTCATGGAGTGAGGGCGCACGAACGACGAGCTCCGACAGCCACGGGCTAGCAAACTCTGACATATCGCTCCAGCCGACCCGCATCCACCTCTAAATGCCCACCAGACGCCGCACATCATCCCAACCCCCGAGCGGAGGATGCGCTGTGACAGGAGGGCTCCATTCCTTCTTTTGCCCCCGGACCCCCGCCACGCGGTCCACATCCAAGATGGCGGCAGACCAGGCCGCAACCACACAGCCGGCGCAACGTTCCCGGCCCTCGGGCGGCGAATCCCCCAGCCTCTCCGCAACCCCGCAGGCGAGGGGTTCCAGCCCATCCTCATCCCCCCGCTCCCCAGGGCAGGCCTTGAGAGAGACTGGGACCTCCGGGCCCATATTAAGGCCCTCCCGACTAAAGATGACATACAGAGGCTGATAACGGCGGTCAAGCTCTCCTGCAAGAAAGCAGTAGACGAGCTGAGAGAGGAAACAGTAGCTATTGGACACCGTGTGGAGGCTGTTGAAAGTGGCCAGGAGGATATCGTGCAGACCCTATCATCTCTTAAGGACACTGCACAACACCATAGCTCAGCTATAAACAGTCTCCTCGACCAGCTGGAAGACCAGGAGAACAGGAGCAGGCGCCAGAATATCCGTATCCGCGGACTCCCTGAAGCCACCCGTTCTACAGATCTGCTCCCCTCAGTCACTGGTCTCTTTCGCCAGGTCCTAGGGGCTGGAGCTCCTGTGGACATTGAGATAGAGAGGGTCCATCGCGCCCTCTTACCTCCCCCTCAAGACATGGACAACCCGCGGGATGTCATATGCAAGTTGCTCAGGTACCCGCTGAAGGAGGCCATAATGAGGGCCGCTCAGAACTCCCCCTGTATTGACTTTGATGGAGCTCAGATCTCCTTGTTCCCTGATCTTTCCAGGCGCACCCTGATGCAACGCAGGGCCGTGAGACCCCTGCTGGAGGCTCTGCGAGCAGCGGGGGCAACATATCGCTGGGGATTTCCATTCCGGCTCACAGCAACGAGGGACGGGAAAACTGCGTCCTTACACAGCAAAGATGACTTGCAGCACTTTCTGGAATCTCTGGACCTCCCCCCAGTGGACTTCCCAGACTGGAGGCTTCATAATACTATTCCTCTACCCCAACGTCCGGATAGATGGTCCTCGGTCCATGCATCCTCCCACCGGAGGAAAAGACAGAGGAGGCATAACCAAAGTGAGACTGTGGCCTAATTCTACTGATGATTGAAGCTCTTGGTCGGTTTCTGGTTGACCATGTTATTCCTTGGGACCCCTGATTCTTCACCCATTGGAGAATGGGCCTGGCACCCGTGAACTGCTCCTTATCCACTGCGGACGGTCCTGTCATGAAAGCCTGAGATGTGACTCCCTGCCTAGACTCATCAGTTCCGCTGCTCTGAGAGGCTTGTCATCGGGACCGTGAAATTGACTTGGGGTGATCTTCCCTTCTCAGACCATCAGGCCTATATTTGGTCCCATTTGGAAAGTTCACTAATCCTTTTTTTTTTCAGGCTGTGATGTTAGTTTGTTCAGATTTTCTGTGGTTATCATCTTTTTTGCTTCACTGCCCAAGTGGCCCCTTGTCGGTCGCTCCCAGGCGGTCAGTCACTTATACCCCCAGTAGGTACTCCCACCCTGTGGGGAATGTGTAACCTTGTTTTTGCGGTTCACTGGGGGATTGCTCAGAGGAGGGCCTTTTTCCCTCCTTCGAGCAATCTCCGGGTGACTAGAATTACTCGAACTAGTTTCGGGAATAGTGGTATGCAAGTTTTCCTGTTGTTATTTTTGCCTTTTTCAATACCTACTTGTGAACCACACAGTTTTACTTATGTTTTCTTATCTTTATTTTTATTTTTATTTTTCCATTTTCCTAGGCGCCCTATTCTCTACAAAGGGGTGAAGACGTTTACGCAGGTGGAGGAGGAGACAACTACTGGGGAAGAGGATCCCCCGGCAGGTACAATCTCGTGTGGGTCAGGGTCACACCTGGGGGCTCAGGTTCAGCTTGCTCAGCTATGAATGTCCTTGCTCAATTGCCACCATGCCTGGGTCTTTGATTCTTATGTCATATAATGTCAGGGGCTTGTGCAGCCCTGCTAAGAGAGGTAGGCTTTGGCAGGAACTGCGGCATAAGTCACCTGACATCCTCTTTTTACAAGAGACTCATTTTACCACTAAATCTACTCCACGTATGCCCCTAACTATGTTCAATCAATGCTACCATAGCCCTTCCCCTGTTCCTAAGGCTAGAGGGGTTTCCATAGCGATCAAGAAGTCATGCCCGCTCTCTCTGGTTACCTGCCTTGCAGACCCTGAGGGTCGCTATTAGGTAGTCAAAGGTCATATTGAAGGTCAGACATACACGTTTATCAATGTATATGCCCCGAACCTACGAACCACTCGGTTCATCTCCCTCATCTGCAGTAAGGTGGAGGAGGTGAGGGAGGGCTTACTAGTGGTGGGTGGGGACTTTAATCTCCCCCTGAACCCCGACCTCGATACCTCCTCAGGGAGGTCGGTGTTCTCCTTTAAAGCTCTTCGTTATATTAAGCGATCCCTTCGCTCCCTCCATCTGGTCGACTCGTGGCGCGTTAGACACCCGACGGCCCGGGACTACAGCTATTACTCTCAACGTTTATTCTCAGTTAGATCTGTTTTTAGTGGACCAATACCATCTTGGTGCAGTATCGGATGCCTCCATAGGTAGCATCACCATCTCGGACCACGCTCCAGTTTATATACAATTGAGTGGACCCTTTGCCCACCAGAGACTCTGTTGGATGACTCCGGGGTCAGGGAGGCAGTTGATAGATCCCTGAATAATTACTTTGAACTTAACCAGCCGGGGGAGGTGTCACATCGTGCACTTTGGGAAGGTCACAAGGCAGTGATCCGTGGAGAACTGATCTCCCATGGATCCCGCCTTAAAAGGGACAGGCAGGGGGAGTTAACGAGGCTTCTCGACCGCATTCATGATCTTGAGACCAACCACAAGGCGACTCGCTCTCCTGGGGTTGCGGATCAACTGTCATGTCTGCGGTCAGAACTCGCCCTATGCTTGGACCGGAGGGCAAGAAATAAAATGCGATTCTACGCACATCGCTTTTACGAGCAAGGCAATAAATGGGGGAGATTGTTGGCGAGACAACTGAAATGTCAGAAGGCTCTGCGACATGTCCATACCTTATCTGCTAGAGGGGTGTCCTTGGTAGATTCCAAGGACATCGCATCCGAATTCAGGCGCTACTACGAATCTTTATACAATCTTCCCCATCCTCGGCCATCATCCGACCCGAGGGAGGAGTCTCTGACCTTGCGGTCCTATGTAAAAGGATCGGGATTCTCCTCTCTCGCGCCCGAGGTGCTCGAGGAGTTGGAGGCTCCTTTTACAGTGGAGGAGCTAAGGGCTGCGGTGTCTGCTCTCCCAGCTGGGAAGAGTCCGGGCCCTGATGGCTTCCCTAACGGTTATTATAAAGCGTTTCTCCCGGTGCTTAAGACCCTGCAATGCGACTATTTCAATTCCCTTGGCCCCTCCTCACCTCTACCACCGGAAGCCTTAATGGCGCACATTGTGGTCCTGCCCAAGCCCGGTAGAGACCCCCAGCTGTGCTCCAACTACCGCCCCATCTCACTGTTGAATGCGGACACTAAACTTTTGGCCAAACTTTTAGCCCTTCGTCTGCAGACTCATGTGACGGACCTGATACACCCGGACCAAACCGGTTTTATGTTGGGCCGAGAGGCCAGGGACAATACTATCAGGGCCCTCCATATCCTGCATTGGGCGAAATATGGTCCTACTCGAAGTCCCTGTGTGGTCATCTCGATGGATGCCGAGAAGGCCTTTGATAGGGTCTCTTGGGCCTATCTGTTGTCCGTGCTTCAGGAGATGGGGCTGGGGGAGCGCATGCTGGGTTGGGTCAGCTCGTTATGCGCAGACAATTCGGCCAGGGTGCGGGTGAACGGGGTGCTGTCAGACCCTCTGCCTGTCCATAACGGGACCAGGCAGGGATGCCCCCTTTCCCCGTTGCTCTTTGCCCTAGTGCTGGAGCCCTTTTTATGTCATGTGAGGGCTAACCCAGACATTAAGGGGATGGTGATAGGCTCCAGGGAGCATAAGGTGTCCGCCTACGCGGACGACTTGCTATTTTATCTCTCCAATCCCTCGGTTACACTGCCGATAGTGATGGGCGAGGTGAAAGAGTTCGGCTTAATGTCGAACTACAAGATTAACTTTGACAAATCCGAAGTACTCCCGATCAATGTTCCTACATCACTGATGGACTCTCTGGGTTGCGCCTTTCCGTTCAAGTGGTGTGGGGGCTCCCTCCCTTATCTGGGTACGCATATCTCCCCTGACCAGAGCTTGCTATATGACCTTAATTTCGGTAACTTAGTGACTACTATAGAGAAAGACCTTAGATCATGGAGGGACATACCCCTTACCTGGTTTGGACGCATTAGCGCCCTAAAGATGACCATCCTACCCCGTATAATTTACCTCCTCCATACGGTCCCTATAGCCCTTCCAAGGGTCTTCTTCCGCAGATTACGCAGATGCTTCCAAATTTTTGTCTGGCAGGGCAAGCTCCCCCGTCTGGCTTACGATCTCCTGAGAATGACGAAGCGATGCGGTGGCCTTGGCCTCCCAGATATAGCTATTTACTACAAGGCCATGGTGCTGGTTCGGATTTTAAATTGGAACCACGAGACCAGACTGTGGGTCAATCTGGAGAAGACCATGGCGGGCAGGGACCTGGCTGGTGCCCCCTGGGTTCCGCGCCCTTGCAGGGGCCTTTCAGACTGGACTTCCCCTCTAATCGTGGCCACCCTATCCTCTTGGGATAACCTGAACTCGAGTGGGAAATTTGCTCCTCCGACCTCCCCCCTGGCACCACTGGTTGGCTACCCGTGGTTTGCCCCGGGCGAGGAGAGGGGCTCCCTAGGTTCCTGGGCTCCTGATGAGAGGGGCCCCTGTGCCCGTTTCGCCCCGGAAGGGGATTTATTGCCACTGCCATCCCTGAGGACACAACTGGGGACTATACCCTTTGCAGACTGGAGGCATAGACAGCTGGATAGTTTCCTTCGTTCACTGGACCCGGGACTTAGACCATGTGGTTCTCTTACGGAATTTGAATCACTGTGTGTGGAACTCCCGGAGCCCAAGCATCTGTTGTCTCAGATGTATGGACTCATTCTGGGATCTTTGGGCACCGGTACCCCCTACTACATTAAGGAATGGTAGAGGGAGCTGGGGATACAACTTACGCCTCCCCAGGTGCAGTGGTTGATTGGTTTCACCCACTCATCCTCTCTGTCCTCCCGGATCCAGGAATCCTCGTTTAAATTCCTGGCCAGGTGGTATAGAACCCCGTCCAGACTGGCCCAAATGTTCCCCCCCGCCGACAAACAATGCTGGAGGGGTTGTGGCCAACAAGGCACGTTCCTCCATATATGGTGGACCTGCCCCATGATTCAGGAATTCTGGGAGGCCATTACCCCCTGGATTCGTAAGCTGATCCTGCGGAATATCACTTGTGCCCCGCTCCACTTCCTATTCCACGGTATGCCTGCCTCTTCCAAACTATATAAACGCAGTGTGATTCCCCATCTGTTAAATGCAGCAAAGGCACTCATACCGAGGTTTTGGAAGCAATCTAGATGTCCGACTCTCCAAGATTGGAAGAGGGAGGTTGACTCTATTATGGAAGCTGAAGAATGGGTGGCAAGGGCTAGGGACAATTATGATAGATTTAAGGATAACTGGGCTGGTTGGCAATACTACTCGCATGTGATTGTAGCGAGTAGTCAAGGAGCGACGTCTAGCCAATGAGCGCCCCCTGAATGTCACCCTCAATGACCCATACGGCCTCGGTCGGGTGGAACCCCCCCAGTCCCCCTTCTCATTTTCTTCCGTTTTTTTTTATTTATACTTTTCCCTAAATGAGACGGGGTCCTCATTGTGACTCCCTGATAATTATTATTCGGATTAGTTCCCTCCTCCTTTCCTCTGCCTTCCCCCTCCCTCCATCTCCCTAACCACATTAACTATTAAATCGCCCGGGGCGTGGACCGACTCTGATGTGAGATCAGCTTGCTTTCCCCTTGCTCGGGTGCGGCCTTGGACCCTGATTGGGCTGCGCCCCCCCTGGCTGTGCTCGCCTGATCCATCCGTCTCCCCCTTTTTGAGACGCCCAACTTGCTGATGGCGTGGGGGAGAGGGGGGGTCCGGGTGAATCGGCCGGTCGGGGGCTCCGGGGCTACCCTGCAGTGATTTTCTCTTGTATTCTCACAGCATTGTATTTTGAGCCTCACACGCCCTGCTCTCCACTAAGAGTCTGTGTCTCCCCCCGATGGGCAATGGAGGGTGCTTATTTTTGTTCCAACTCTGTCAAATTTTGGTTCAACCCCTAATTTTTTTTTTTTTTCTTTTCTTTTTCTTGTCTTTTATTTATATATTTTATATTTTTATTTTTTTTCTTTATTTTTCATTCTTAATGTTTTAATTGGCAAGTCATATACGATTTATTCTTAGTTTTATTCTTCTGACATGATTGTTATGTACTGCCATTTCTCTACCTTTTTATTAACACTGAGCTACATTTTGTTTATGAGACTTTGTGAAAACTCAATAAATCTTGATTATAAGAAAAAAAAATGTGTTTTCATTTTCTTTCCACATTTTCCAAAAACTTGTGGAAAAAATGACATGTTCAAAAGACTCATCATGCCTCATAGAATATACGTTGGGGTGTTTTCTTTCCAAAATGGATTAATTTTTTGGGCATTTCCATTGTCCTGGTGCTCCAGGGCCTTCAAAACTGCAAGAGGTAGTCAAGAAATTAGATGTGTAATTTATGTTCCTAGAATGACTGGCAGTGCTCCCTGCATATTGGGCCCCTGTATGTGGCCAGGCTGTGAAAATGTCCAACACATGTGGTATTCCCATACTCAGGAGGAGTAGTAGAATGTGTTTTGGGGTGTAATTGGTGGTATGCATATGCTGGGTGTGAGAAATAAGCTGTTAATATGACAATTTTGTCAAAAAAAACAGAAAAAAAAATCTTCATTTTGCAAAGAATTGTGGGGAAAAAAATTACAACTTTAACCACTTCAGATCCGCGCTATAGCCAAAGTACGGCTCCAGCGCGGATCTGAAATGCCCGGAGGACGTCCATGGACGTCCTCCACTGCGCATGCTCCCGCGCGCCCCCTGGCGGCAGCGGCGGCGCGCGCGTGCGCGCCGCACGCTGCGCGAGCGGACTCGATGTCCGCCCGGACCCGCCGATCACCTTCAGGAGCCTCAGAACGGGGAACCGCCGTTGTAAACACGGCGGTTCCCCGTTCTGTGACAGGGGACAGGACAGATCCGACGGCGGTCCCCCGCGCGCCCTCGTACGCGTCACCTCCTGCAGGTACCTGCAGGAGGCCCGTAAAGTCTAGGCGCGACCTCGGCATGAAACCGATATCGCGCCTAGACTTCACCAATTTCAACATTAAAAAAAGGGGTGTTAAGAAACGTTTTACTTCTAAAAAAAAAGACAAAAAAAACTGTTTTAACAGTATAATTGTCGAATAAAGAGTGTGGGTCGTATACGTATGGTGGTTAATGTGGGGTTTTGTGTAAGATGATGAGGAGGACTCATACCCTTATGGTGTACACAACCTGTAAAAGTGTCGGACCGGTGTATGTCCCCGGGTTATAC